>CANYBF010983914.1:0-21621 GCA_948192965.1 Dalechampia spathulata | reverse complement strand
TTCTATTTTACTTAGTTGATCTTTTAATTTGTTTACAAAACTATTTTTTAATTCTGTTTGACTTGAACTAGATACCTGAAATGGTTTAAATATATGTGATTTTATCTTTTCTTTCCCTTTTTGATATACCTTCTTATCTTCTAATAAATTCTTTATCTTTTTTAACTGTGTATTTATACAAATTAAGCTTGCATTATTAAAATTATTTTGTTCTATAATTTTTTTACCTGTATCATTTTCTTTAGCTATTTTATAAGGTGCACAAATAACCTCATTTTCTTGATATATAATTTTACTTATTGTTTTAGGCGGGAAATCACTTTGAATTGTTTTATCATTTACTATCCATTCTGGTCTTTTATCCCTAACAGTTATTGGATTTATACTTTTTGTTTTATTTAATGAAAACCATTTAAAAATTTTCATTTTAATTTTATTATTTAAATATTCTTCCTTTAATTCCTCAAAATTATATTCTTTAATTATTTTATTTAATTTACTCAAGTTTTTTGTTTTTGTTATTTCTTTATAAAATTCTTTTTCAATTTTTTCTTTGCTAATTACATTTAATTCTCTATTTATATTATTTATATTTTCTGTTATTGCTGATGCTGATGGTGATGATGGTTCTGGTTCAGTCTGTTGATTAAAATAATTTTCTACTGGATTGTATACTGCTTGTGGAACTGAAGAACTATAATCTACTCCTTTCATTTTAAGATGTCTACTTATATCTGGAATATCTGATGTTGAAAATCTAGGTTTTACCAAAGTTTGTATTACTGGTTTAGGTTCATTTTCTTTATATGTGGCATAAATTACCGAGGGTAAATTTGATGTTCTTCCTAAATCTTCTGTAGTTACTGATGATGTTGATCATGTATATCTTGAACTTAAACTTCTATTAAATTTTAATGAAACTTTACCATCTTCGAATTATTCAATTTTACTTAAATTTACATTTGGTTTTACAATTTCTGGTTCTGGTGGAGGTACTATACCTTCCAAAATCCATTCATCTGGCAACGTTATATCTTTCCATTGAATTGTTTTAGGAATTACTGTATTTGTTTTAGTTAAATCTGTTTGTAAAAATCTAGTTTCTCCCAAGTTCTTTTGTAATTTATATTTAACTCCAAAAGCCGAATTCATATATATATATATATATTACAAAAACATATATGAAGAAAATCATGATTCAAATTATCTATGTATAGCTTTTATTTCAACAAAACAGAAACTATCAATATTATATATATCAAATCCATTTATTATATAGTTTAGTTAACATATAAACTTCAATTAATTTGTTTAAAACAAATAAACCCGTATTAAACTTCAAACTTAATAACTTAATATTAATATTATTAAAATAACTATAACATTCAAAACACATGACTCATGTAATATACTTTGCCTAACAACAAATCCTTCTTAATCCATATGTTTGCTAAAAACAGAATCAATTTTAAGAAAATATACTACTCATAAGTTGGCTAACAATAAAACAATACACCCGCACGCATCCAACCAAACATCAACATGTTAGTCCATTGCTTTACACAACTCAAACCATCTACCATCCAAGAATTCACGAAAACAATCCAAAGTCCCAAAACCAATAGGTCAAACATTGTACTACTCATACTATACACAAAAATGGAAGGAATTTTAGCACTACCATGCTCACCTTAAAGAACTCCAAAACAAATAACTAACAGAAGATTTTATCCTTGTACACTAGCTCCTAAACACGCACCAAGGATCATCTGAATGGAGAACCTTCTTAAATAACATAAATAGGTTCGGTTCAAAGCTAAATCCATAAAAAGAATAAAAGTTAGATTCGGTTTTAAGGAAGAACAAAACAACAAAAGAGAACCTTGACTTACCTAAGTGAATATGCTTCGGTTCTTTATGAAAAGAGGGAGGAGATTCGGCTATCACATAGCTATAAGAGCAGAACCAAATGAAAATAACAAACCAAGAAGAGATCGGCTAACTTTAAGAAAAAGAGAAGAAAGTGAAACAGAAGTGCGGTTCTATGGTGATTGATTATTAGCTTTGAATGCAAATTTCCCGAAATACAAAGTAGCAGATTTAAGAAGAAATAAATTGGGTTCTGTCGAGTGATAAGAAAGGAGAAGTAGATGGGTTGTTTGGTGCGAGATTGACATTTGAAAACCATAAGAAACAACAAACACCATTAATGGAGGAGATAAGGGAGAAGGGAGGAGAAGATTTCGGCCACAAGAAGGAGATGGGAAGGAAAGGCAGATGGGGGCGGCTGGAAATGAAAGTGTAAGGTCTTCTAACCCTAATTATTCAAACTAAAATGACCATAATACCCTTCCCCTTTTATTCTTATTCTAAAATTACTTTAAAGCCCCTAATACCAATTCTTAATATATCCTACGCCCTTAAACACTTTAATTTCATATTTATATTGTTTCCCTTGCTTATTAACCACCTTCTAATCAAAACATTTGTATCTCTCTACTTTATGATTATTTTTATTATTATTTTTTTAATTATAACCACGTTATATCATAAAATAATTAAGTAAATTACCAACAACGAATATAAATTATAAAATATACTAAGTCAATATTTATAACTACCTTACATTTCTAAATTCCTTAATATTATCTCAAAATTGTCACTTAATAAGTACGATCAAATTTTTTTGACGTCCAAAAATAAATTTTAGTCTAAAATTTTCAAAATTTACATATACCTAGAGTAAATTAACACAAGTACTATAGTGAAAACCATTTGGTCAAATTCACTGTATATAACTCATAATCTAAGTTTTAGTGCCGTTTAACATCAGTTTTAAGGGTTTGTGGCAAAAATTTCAATATCCTCTTTTAAGCTATAAACTCAATTTTAATTATAAACTTAACATCTTAATCATAATTTCATCACATTACCACATCAATCACATAGAATACACAACATAACATCAATGTAGAAATGCATAATAAACCACTAAATGCAGGATGTGACACTTTACCTTCTATTGAATAGGTTGAGGTTCATATGAATCATGCCTTGCTAAACATAACTCATGTTGCTCTCTTTTATCCCAATTTTACCTCCTTTTGTTAATCGTTCAATCATAAAAATGTATGGCCAAGGTGCATTCAGGTTTTGAGTGAGTTTTAGAGGGGATTTTAGATATATAAAACATGGGGAGTGAGAGCATTCATCTTGAGAGAAAGAAAGAATTAGAGTTTTAAGATTTTTTAATGAAAATGAGATTGATTTGGTGTGACTTGATTGCTAATCTTCTCTTCAAAAATCTCTTTTTTATCATAGTCTTTCATTAAGATGTTGAGGAAGCAAGTTGAAGAGGAACAAAGAAAAGTAGAAAACAGAGCAACATTTGCAGCAGAATCATTCAAGTTTTTCCTTTATCTTTATCTTTTTCTATTTTGTTTTGAACATTTATTATGGTTGTAATTCTTTTAATTATTATATTCTTTTACTTTATTCAATTCTTAATGATGATTTGATAGCAGATAATAGGGTTTGGATGTTATGTGAACATGTTATTCCATTTTTATTAATAATTTGATGTTATTCATGTTCTTAAGTTGAATTTCTTACCATTATGTTCAATTGATGGAATGGGCCCTTTTAACATACAAACATTAATTATTTCTATTAATCGCTTTGAAAGAGGGATTAATTTAACCAAACGAACTTAAAAATACTGAATTATAACTGCTTAAACATAGGAGTTAAGTGAATTTAGAAGCATAAAGTATGGAAACTTGATTTAATCATTGATTTTAACTTAACAGTCATGAAAGTAGGGTGTTATGTTAATTTTAATAGGTAAAACCTCTTTTGAAAGGAAGAATTTTACATCAGTACACTGCTTTGAAGTTAGTAGTTGAATTATTAATGAAAGGTCTTGTTTGAGTTCATATTCATCCATCCCTATGATTAATTATATATTATGTATATTATACTAATTAGTTAATGGTATTAGTTGATTAAATAAACTTTATCTTATGATTGAATATTGAATTACCTAAATAAATGATGAAATTAATAACTAGTACTTGACTACCATTGGTTGCAATGAACGATACCTTTCTTACGATGGCTTAATTACATAATAAGGATTATAAATTTTAAAACTTATTGATTTATTATGCATGCTAAGATAGAACTATTTATATGCCAATAAGTTTTTGGCACTGTTGTTGAGGAACAATGTTCATTAGTCAATATTAGTAACTTGAGAGTGATTGATTAACTTAGGATTTAGATTTTTTTGAACTATGTAATACTGATTATGATACGTCTTTCTATTTTTACAAGTACTGAGCTTGATCATATGAGGAGAGTCTTAAATAATGAAAGCTTTGAAATTGACCTGAAGATAGAAAGAATACTTCATGCCAGACTTAAAGTGATCAAAGAAGCAGAATAAGAGTATGAGATGGAAGTCAATAAGCCCTTTATGGATTATATTTTGCCCAATCCAGATAGAGTTCAACCAAGCATTGCTAGACCTTTTATGAATAGCAATAACTTTAAGCTAAAGCCAAATTTGATCCAAATGGTACAGAACTCACCTTCTTATGGTTTTCCATTAGAAGATCTGAATGAGCATCTAGTAACATTCACGGAGGTCTGTGACACCCTCAAAATCAATGAGGTATCAAAGGAATCTATTGGATTGAGGCTCTTTCCCTTTTTATTGAAGGATAAGGCCAAATCTTGGCTGCATTCCAAGCCGTCGAACACCTTCATGAATTAGACACAGCTGGCTTAGGCATTTTTGATGAAGTACTTTCCACCAACTAAGATGACAAAGCTTCGACATAAGATACTAATTTTCTCTCAGCAAGAGAGTGAGTCATTAGATGAAGCAAATGAAAGGTTCAAGGACCTACAGCGCCAGTGCCCATACCATGGAGTGCCAGAATGGATGTTAGTGCAAATTTTCTATAATAGCCTTTATCCTAATATGAAGAGCATTGTGGATACAATAGGTGGAGGATCTTTCATGGGTAGGACGTTAGCAAATTTAAAGGCACTGATAATGGACATGTCAGCCAATTCTTACTAATGGAATAATGAGGTAGTTGGTTCAAGGAAAGTAGCAGGTGTTCATAATATGGAGGCTATCAATATGTTGAATGCTAAATTCAATGCATTGGTTAGCAAGCTAGATAAGTTATCTGTAAATAGCATTAGTACGAGTCAAATGCTAAGACCTTCTAGTTGTGAGGCTTACAAGATATATCATTTAGTAAACTGCTCTTTTATGACTCAAGGGCAGGAGATAGCTGAGCAGGTTAACTTTGTCGGACAACAGCGACATTAGAGATAGCAATAGAGTAATCAATAATAGTAAGGGAATCCATACTCTAATTCTTACAACCCAAGGTGGAGGAATCATCCAAAATTCTCTTGGAGGGATCCAAACCAACCCAATTAGCAATAATTAGAGCAACCTTACATGCCCCCCCCCACATGAGATAACTACGATCAAATCCATAATCATAATAGGTATAAAAGTCAAACCTCGAGATAATGATGGAAATAATTCTGTAGAATTAGAAAGCGCAAGATGATAATATTAAGAAAGAATTAGAAAGTGCAGAATGATAACATTAAGAAAAAATCAGAAAGCACAGGATGATAACATTAAGAAAGAATCAGAAAGTGCAAGATGATAACATCAAGAATCATTCTTCTAGGCTGGAGCAGCTGGCCACTCATAACAAAATGCTAGAAAATGAAATTACCCAATAGGCTAGTTCTTCTAAGGCCTAAGGGAAGCTGCCAGCTCAACCAGAGCCTAATTCAAGAGAGCAATGCAATGCACTCCATGTTCAAGTAAAGGGAGTTACAGCTAAGAGAGACTTTGAAAATCTAGTAGATATGGAAGTCCGGATGGAGGAGAGATCGATGACTGATTTACATAAGGGAAAGGAAAGGGTAGAAGAGGAAATATAACCATTACTGAGTAAAGAGAAGGAAAAGATTGATGCTTCAAAGCCTGCTAGTAAACTATAAGCACCATATATGCCATTTTTGCAAAGGCACGCGAAGGCCAATCTAGACAGGTAATATGCTATATGCTAAGTTTCTGTAGGTAATACAAAAGGTTCAAATTAATTTACCTTTAATAGAGGTGTTGGGGGGGCTGTCTACGTATGCAAAGTTTCTGAAGGAGATTATGAGTAAGAAGAGGGACATTATTGAGGAAGAGATAGTGGCCTTGAAAAAGGAGTACAGTGTAGTGATCATGAATAAGGAGCTTTCTTCTAAGTTGAAGGATCTGATAAGTTTCTCTATTCCTTATCAAATTATGGAGGTGATTATCGAGAAAGCTCTCTATGATATTGGGATAAATATCATAGTGATACCTTACACAATCTTAAGAAAGTTGAAGATATGAGATATGGTACCTATTAGAATGACTCTACATCTAGCTGACCAGTTAGTAAAATACCCTTTGGGGGTTTTGGAGAACGTACCTATGATGGTAGAGAATTTTATCATTCCAGTCAATTTTATAATCTTAGATATAAAAGAAGATGCAAAGATACCTATTATCTTGGGAATACCATTTCTAGCCACAGCCAGAGCAATTATAGATGTCAAGAATAGAGCTATATCACTTTTAATGAGAGACAGGAAGGTTTCCTTCAAGCTATCTGAGTTGACATAGAAGTCGATGAGGAGGAGGAATATTGCATGAGAATCACTATTATTCATGTGACATCTGGGACTGACGATGACAGGGAGTGAACGCCAGTGCCAGAAAGAGCATAGACAAGGAGTGGCTCCTAGTAGGCTTCTAGGCGGAGGGGCACATCAATGAACTAATCCTATACCCGAAGAAGAGGGATTTTAAGACTGTGTAAGGATTGGGTTACATAGTTGAGTGATTTCGAGATTGTGTAGGTATAGGATTGTACAATCGAGAATAGCTTAAGTGATTAAATATGTACTATCCATAACAACAAGGTGCACCTACCTTTTTGATGCTCATTTCGTAAGAACTCCATAGTTAAGCGTGCTTTGCTTGGAGTAATTATAGGATGGGTGACCTCTTGGGAAGTTTTCTCGGGAAGCATATAAGTGAGGATAAAGCATATTGGAAAGGTCTCATGTTGGGTTGTGGAGGCAGTCGTCTAATCAAGTTGTTACAGTTTGGTATCAGAGCCAAGACCTCTCCTAGTACAGTATGGTTTGGGGATGAACCAAGTGGAAGCTGGTAGGCATATGACACCCAGGGCTGATGAGGGCTGGGATTGAATGTTGATGCCAGAAAGAGCATAGACAAGGGGTGGCTCTTGACAGGCTTCTAAGCAGAAGGGCACATGAATGAACTGATCACACACCTGAAGAAGAGGGATCTTGAGACTGTGTAAGGATGGGGTTGCATAATTGAGTGATTTTGAGATTGTGCAGGTATGGGACTGTGTAATCGAGAATAGCTTAAGTGATTAAATAGGTACCATCCATACCAATAAGGTGCACCTACCTTTTCGATGCTCATTCTATAAGAACTCCATAGTTAAGTGTGCTTGGCTTGGAGCAATTATAAGATGGGTGACCTTCTATGAAGTTTTCTCAGAAAGCATGTGAGTGAGGATAAACATGCTAGAAATGTCTCGTGTTGGGTTGTGAAGGTAGTCATTTAATCAGACTATTATAATTCATGAAATGGTCAATGACATGATGATGAGGGCTTATGGCAATCACGATGATCTGCTAGAACTCTATTTACTAAGGGATGTCAAAGAGAAAGATAAGATAGATGAAGTGGTGGCATGTCTAGAGGTGCTAGATTTGACATCAAAGTTCAACCCAAAGAGACCTTTAGAGATAGAGGCACTGAAAAATCCCGGGAGTAGCAGCAGGAAGCACGATCCAAATGCACCTTCAGAAGCTGAGCTTATCTTTCGAGCAACTTAAGGTATGCTTTCTTATGATCAAATTCTACTTATCATGTTATTATTAATGTCATGCTTGATTCTAAAAAAGAAAACAAATTATTGGAAGTGGTTAGGCATTTTAGAAAAGAAATAGTTATTCAATTCATGATTTGAAAGGCATTCATCCATCATTGTCCATGCATCACATTATATTTAAAGATAAATGTAAACCTGCCATAGAATGCCAGAGATGACTAAACCCTAATATGAAAGAAGTAGTTAAGAAAGAGATTATGAAGTTGTTAGATGATGGTATGATATATTCTATTTTGAATAGTGAATGTGTTAGTCCCATTCATATTGTTTCTAAGAAGGGTGGGGTGACCATTGTTAAAAATGACAATGATGAGTTAATTCTCACTAGGACCATCACTGGTTGGTGAATGTGCATAGATTATAGGAATTTGAACAAGGCTACTAGGAAAGATCATTTTTCATTACCATTCATTGATCAGATGTTAAAAAGTTTAGCTAAACACCCTTATATGTGTTCCCTAAATGGTTACTTGAAATTTTTTCAAATCCATATTCACCCTAATGATTAAAAAAAGATCACATTTACGTACCCTTATAGAACATTTGTCTATTGGCACATACTATTTGGCCTATGCAATGCACTAGCTACTTTTTAATGATGCATGATGTCTATTTTTTCTGATTTTATCGAGCATATTATGGAAGTATTTATGGATGATTTTACTGTGTATGGTGAAACTTTTAAGTATATAAGGTAAAAATTACCATGATTGAGAGGTTGCCGCTACCCGCATCTGTTAAGGACATTAAAAGTTTCTTAGGTCATGTAGGTTTTTATAGATGATTCATTAAAGATTTCTCTAAAATAGTCTGACCTCTCACTCATTTATTATCTCAAGATGTTTCTTTTATTTTTACTGATGAATGTTTGAGTGTATTTAGCAGATTAAAAGCAGCTTTACTTTTTGTGTCAATTGTTCAACCCCTGGATTGGAGTTTTCCTTTTAAAGTAATGTGTGATGTTAGCAACTATGCTTTGGGGGCTGTCTTAGTTCAATAGCAGGAAAAGGAGTTTTTGGTGATTTATTATACTAGTAAGACTCTGGATGATGTGTAAGTTAACTACACAACTACAGAGAAAGAGTTCTTAGCAGTAATATTTTCTCTACATAAATTTTAATTCTATCTTATGGGGTCTAGAGCTATCGTCTACACAGACCATTTAGCAATCAGGTACATCATCAATAAGAAGAATTCAAAATCAGACTAATCATATGGGTACTACTATTACAGGAGTTCAATATTGAGATTAGGGATAGAAATGGGGCAGAAAATAAGGTGGCGGACCATCTTTCTTCAATTAGAACAGGGGACAATTGTTAATCTGATGAGGTACCGATCAGAGAGGAATTTTCATATGACAGCTTATTTATTATGGATTACTTAGTATTATGGTTTACAAACATTGTTAATTATTTGGCTTATAGTGCTCTTCCACCGGAGTGTAACTGGCAGCAGAAGAAAAGGTTTCTCCACTCAATCAAAAGCTACTGTTAGGATGAGCCATTTTTATTCAAGGAATATGTTGATGAATTGATTCATTGGTGTATATCTGACGAGGAATTTAGTGGCATCGGCACAGCTTGCCAGTCTTCTCTGTAGATGGACATATGAGTGGCCAAATAATAGTAGCTAAGGTGTTACATAGTAGTTTTTATTGGCCAATACTTTTTAAATATGCTCATTATTTTGCAAAGGCATATGATAGATGCCAACGAAGCAATGGGTTAGGGAAGAAAAATAAGATGTCTCTGAAAGGGTTTTAGAAGTTAAATTGTTTATTATTTAAGGGATTAACTTCATGGGTCTATTCGCTTCTTCAAGAAATAACCATTACATTCTAGTTTGTATGGACTATCTTTCCAAATGGGTAGAAGCGATAACAAGTCCTACAAATGATGCTAAAGTGGTAATAAGATTTTTGAGGAAGTTCATTTTTAGTTGGTTTGAGACTTGGGCGTTGATTAGTGATGGGGGGCACTCATTCAGGAGAAGAGGTATGTTAACCTTCATTCTAAGGAGCTTATCGCTACTAAGTTTACTGATGATGATGATGCATTGGTACATTTAAAGTGTAGAAATTATATATATCATTATTTATAGTAGCTTGGTTGGCAAGAATTTATTTTGTTTAAAGAAGAATCCTTAAATGAGTTAACTTTAGAGTTCATTAGTTTGATTAGAGGATGGTTAAACCTCTTTCTAGAGAATTATAGTATTATTAAATTTAGTTTAGAGGGTAAGACATTTAAGTCAAGTTTGGATGAGCTTAGAGAAAATTTTTGTATGCCTTAGGATGGTATAAACGATACCCCAAGTGATTTCAGTTATAATTATGTTTTTAGGGAGTATGTGTTATAAGGCCACTCGCAGTACAATTTTAGCAGTTCAGAAGTGAGCCAAATAGGTTCCCCAATCATTAGTTATATGATCATGTTATTTTCATTTTTAAATGTTATTTTTCTTAGAAAGGATGGATCTAAGATCAATAATTCCTAGCTTTTCTAGTTCATTGTATGACTGTGGGAATCAGGTTTAATGCTATACTGTGGATGGTTAAGGATTTTATCCGATTAGGTGAATCTACCAAAAATACATCGATTTGTTATGATGGTCTAATTACCATTTTAGGTAGATAGTTCAGAGTTCTTAGAATTAAGAAGATCAAATATTCTATAGCCCCAAGAAAAGATAAGTTAGATCTATCATCATTAATAAACAAGAGGTTGATTAAGTGGTGTAAAGAATTAAGAAAATTCTTCTTTGCTTAAGGTAATGTCTTCCAATACAACATTGGACTAGATATCATGCCTCCTCCACCTCCTCCTCTCTCTGCTTCCACTTCTACCCAGCTTCCTTTGTCACATCCTCACTTTTAGTGCACTGTATTGATTATGAATGTGATGTGTTTTAGATTTTATGTATGAATAATTGAGATTAAATTTGAATGGTATGATATGTGCGGATGATATGGATTAAAGGGTATGTTAATTGATTTATGTAATGATTTCGATATGAAACTAATTGATGAAATGATTGAATAATGTATTATATGTTGATAGATGAGTCTTGGTTGATGTACAAATATTAATAAGTGTCATAGACGGATTGTCAGGAATATTCGATATAAATAGATGTAAGTTTTATTAAAATAATTATTTATATGATGGAATCTAGTTATATGTGTATAGAGAATTTAAAGGAATATTTAATACAAATAATTAAATATTTGATTATTAAGTAATGGTAATTAGGTAGTCATATATATATAGAATGTTATAAATGAAAAATATTTTATGTTATCATATTTTATTTTATTATATCTTGTTTTATTATATTAAATTATATAACATTTTATTACTTTATATTATATTTTATTATATAATATTATGATTTGTTATGTTAGTAGAATGGTAAGATTTATTTATAAAGGGTATAAGATATATATATATGTATATATGTGTGCGTATGTGTATGTATATATTTGAGTTATACAAGATGATTATTATATAAATAAATTTTTAGTGATAATTTAAACAATATATTTAAATCAATATAAATATGATTGAATTTTATCTATCTTAATGCCTATATTTTATCAGATTGTAATTTCATTATGATAAGTTATTATTTTATATTGTATAGTATTAAATTATGATCTATTATATTGTAAAATGAGTAATTATAATGTATAGGTATCAAAATATTTTAATATGTAATATTTTTAATATATATATATATATGTATCTTTTAAAAAAATAATAATAATAAAATAAAATAAATACATGTTCAAAAATAGATATATATATATATATATTAGTATAGTGTATGGCGTGTACCTAATACATATAGGTATATTATAAATATAAGACATAATATATAATTTAAATATATAAATATATTAAGTTTTTAGTTAGAGAAGAGATGGGTTGTGTTAGAGTGTGTGCGTGTATTTTAAGCCATGGACCTCTTTTGTTCAATTAAAATTGGTTAGCTGGACACTTCTCCTCCATTCCTTTTATCACGGGTCAAATTTGGAACAACTCTTATGGACCCGTGTGGCGTTCGTATTCGGACACTACCTTCAACGAGCCAGCCAATTAATTACACCTGCAGGCATAAAAGGAGGTTAGCTCCTGTATAAAAAGATTATTACAGTTTTAGGACAAGCACATCTAGGCACATCATGGACAAGCATCACATGTAGCATAACATTCATCCCACAATCACAACAAGGCAACACATAGCACTAGCACATAATAGAACAGCGGGACATGGATGAATAAGGCTACTTCTATCATTGATAAACACTAGATCACAAGTAATTGATTCACATACTCTATGACTAGCTTTTTAGGAATAACAACAATATACATTCCTTCCAACCCTATTCTACCTAATTTCCTTTCTCCCTATTTTCTTTTACATAAAAACCCTATCAGTCACACTCTCCCCCACTTAAAAGGTTGACGACCCCGTCAACTGGCTTCTCTCATAATCTTCAAGCAAGCCCTTGAATGCCTAGAGTGCTTCTGCTCTTTCCTAGCTAGTCTCTTCTCCTGGTTCACCCTTCTACTTCACTAGATACTCTCTGTGCTTATCAGTGATATTCATGCGGGAAGTCAAAATCTCAACTACTCTCTTTGTTGAAGTCTTCATCTTCATCTTTACCATAGCTGGTCTGGCAGATGTGTTACGAGTCTCATCCTCCTTGTCAGCATGGTGCGGCCGTAATAAACTCACATGGAAAATAGGGTGCACCTTCATCCATTCTGACAGTTGTACTTTGTAAGCTGATGCCCCCACTTTAGCTAAAATAGCCACTGATCCTTCATATTTTGGTATTAGTCTCTGATCCTTGTTCTTCAGTCTAATTTGCTCTGGTCGCAATTGTACTAGCACCTGATCCCCCACTTCAAATTGTACCGGTCGTCGCTTAGCATCGGCATGTTTCTTCATCCTCTGTAATGCTCTTTCTAAATATGCCTGTGTGGTCTCTTCATTCTGTCTCCACTCTTTTTTAAAGTTAAATGCTTTTGGGTTATTGCCTGTATATATGTCATCAATAGAATGTGGAGCTAGTGGTTGCTAGCCTGAAACAATCTCAAAAGGAGTTTGGTTAGATGTAGAGCATTTCTGGGAGTTGAAGCAAAATTGGGCAATATCTAGGAGAGATGCCTAATTTGAGTGGCTAAAGTTGATAAAATGTTGTAAGTATTCCTCCAGCATGCTATTGAAATGCTCTGTCTGCCCATCTATTTGTGGATGAAAACCAGCTGACATGTCTAATCTCGACCCCAGCAATCAAAATAGTTTTACCCAGAATGTGCTCACAAATCATCTATCTCGGTCACTCGCAATGCTCTTCGGAACTCCCCAATATTTCACTATGTGTTTGAAGAATGCTCTTGTCGTATCTTCAGACTTGGAATGTTTAGACATAGGTATAAAAGTGGCATACTTTGAGAACCTGTCTACCACAACTAAAATAGTGTCAAACTCCCCCACTTGAGGTAGACAAGTAATGAAATCAAGTGAGACACTCTCCCACGGGCGACTCGGCACAGGTAAAGGTTCTAACAATCTAGCTGTCTTTTGTCTTACCACTTTGTCCTGTTGGTAAATCAAGCATGTCTTCGTATAGGTTTTTACATCTTCCTCCATCTTTGGCCAATAGTAATGCCAAGATAACAGTGCCAAAGTTCGATGCCATCTAGGATGTCTGACCCACAGAGTATCATGACATTCCATCAATAGTGTTTTCCTCAAGTTTCCCGATCGAGGTACATAAAGGCGATCCGACCTTGTCATCAATAACTCGTCCTCTAACCAAAATTGTCTTGATTTCCCTTGCTTTACCAAATTCATTAAGGCTACTACTTAAGAGTCACTAGCCAAACCGTCTCTTATCTGATCTCGTAAAGAATACTTAAAGATAGATGGCCCAGTTGCTTTATAGCCACTAACTCCGCTTTCCTGCTCAATGCATCAGCAATCTGGTTCGCCGTCCCCGGATTGTACTCTAACTGAAAGTCAAACTCCACTAACAATTCCTGCCATCTTGCTTGTTTTGATGTGAGCTTTGGTTGTGTCAAAAAGTGACTCACTGCTGTATTATTGGTCTTCACTACAAACTTGGCACCTAATAGATAATGCTGCCAAACTCGCAAACAGTGGACCACCCCTAGCAGTTCCTTTTCATGAGTAGAATATCTCATTTCGGCTTCATATAGTTTACGGCTCTCAAAGGCAACTGGATGGCTATCTTGCATTAATACTCCCCCCAAAGCAAAGTCAGAGGCATCTGTTTGCACTTCAAAGGGTTTCAACATATCAGGCAATTGTAACACAGGGTCACTCATCACTACTTGTTTCAAGTTCTCAAAGGCCTCTTGGCATTCTCCAGACCACTTCCATCCATTCCTTTTCTTTAATAATTCTGTCAAGGGAACGATTCGTTGGGAATATCCTTGGATAAATCGCATATAGTAGTTAGCCAATCCCAAAAATGAGCATAATTCTGTAACTGATGCAGGGACCTTCCAATCCCGAATGGCCTTCACCTTATCTTGGTCCATCCGTATATGCCCCTGCTCAATCACATGACCCAAGAACTTAATCTTGGTCTATCCAAAAGTGCACTTCTCTTCCTTGGCATACAATTGATTTTCTCATAGCTTATCAAATACCAATCGTAGATGTTCTCGATGCTCCTCTAAAGTGGTGTTGTAGACCATAATATCATCAAGATAAACCACCATGAATTTATCTAAGTACTCATGAAACACCTGATTCATTAAGGTACAAAAGGTAGCCAGAGCATTGGTTAGTCTAAAAGGCATGACAAGGAATTCAAATGCACCATACCGAGTTACACAAGCCGTCTTTGGCTTGTCCCCTTCAGCCACTCTCACTTGGTGGTAGCCAGATCTCAAATCTAGCTTTATGAAGTATTTAGGCTGCCCTAATTGATCAAATAAATCAGCAATCAAAGGAATGGGATATTTATTTCACACCGTAACCTTGTTGAGAGCTCGGTAATCCACACAGAGTCGCAAACTCCCATCCTGCTTCTTTTGAAAAAGTACAGGGGCACTGAAGGGGGCTTTTGCAGGGTCGATAAATCCCGCCTCCAATAACTCATCCAACCGTATTCTTAACTCTACCAATTCAGGAGGGGCCATAAGATATGGTGCTCTTGCATGAGGCTTTGTCCCTGGGAGTAACTCAATGGAGTGATCAATGTCCCGTCGAGGAGGTGAACCGTAAGGAAACTTCTTCGGCATGACATCTTTGAACTCGGCCACTACCTCCTTGATTAATGAAGGGCATTGCAGAGCATTCTCTTGTTCATGTTGCATGGGGACTATTACATACTTTAGCTCCCCTCTCTTTACCCCTTTTTTCAATTGCAAGGCTAAAAGCACTTTGTTTTTGCATATAGAGCTCATCGTCATCGGGATAATACATGGCCTCTCTCCCATTAAAAGTAGAAAGTTTGTAGCTGGAACTGGCATAACCCGACTCTTTTTCAAGAAATCTATGCCCAACACCAAATCGAAGTCATCCATTAGGGCAATGGTGACATCTAATTTCCCAGTCCAAGGTCTCACTCTACATAGGACTTCCTTAGCAACTCCTATGGTCTTAACAGCTGCCGAATTCACAGCCTTCAACTTCCCACTATCCTCTTGCACCTGTAGCTTTAAGCGAGGAGCCCATGAATCAGCAAGGAAGTTATCGGTAGCTCCAGTATCAATCAATGCCCTGAGGTTCTTTCCATTTAACATAAAGTCGACATACATCAATCCCCTCTCTGTGGCACTTTTATTAACTACATTCTGTCTCTCCAGTGCACCCAAGAATCGAAGGGCTCCTACCATGGCAGCTTCCTTAGGCTCATCCTCTTTCTCCTCTCCCCTGAGTTCCTCTTTATCATTAATGGCCCTTAGTGCGCTCAAAGCAGCCTTGTGAGGGCACTCGGCTACTCTATGTGGACCACTGCAAAGGAAACACTTTATGCTTATAAGCTTCCCCGATATAGAGTTCATAGGTCCCTACGGGCGAGACTCTTTCATATTGAAGTTTTGGGGAGGGAAACTAGTCTTGCTTCCCATTCCTCCTATAGTCGGGGGGTCCTCGACCAAATCCTGAGGAAGTGTGGTTTGGTCCATTCCCTCATCCCGTACCCCATGAAAAGGGTTTATTCCATCGGTGCTCCCGACCTTCGCTAACTCCAAGAGAGGGAAATTTTCTTTTTGAGGAGTTATCAGCATAATCATTTATGCTCTCGGTCGCTATGATAGCAGTCGCTAAATCCTTCACCCTTTGATGCTATAACTCATTCCTTGCCCAAGGTTTTAGCCTTTCTAGAAATTGATACACCTTATCTACTTCTGCCATATCCAGAGTATCAAGAATCAAGGCAGAAAAACTTCAAACATACTCTCTAATAGAAGAAGTATGTCTTAATTCTGCCAACTTCTGTCTTGCATTGTATGCCACATTCTCCGGGTAGTATTGACCCTTCAATGCAACTTTGAATTCTTCCCAAGTGTCAATGATGCACTTCCCTTCTCTCATTTGATCCTTCTTGATTCTCCACCAAATCTTTGCATCATCGCTTAAATACATTGGTGTGAGTAACAACCGTTGTGCCTCGAAGGTAGTTTTTGTTACTTCAAAATATAGTTCTAGGTCAAACAAGAAATTGTCTACAACCTTGGAATCCCGAGCTCCGTTAAACAACTTTGGCTCGGGGACCTTGGCTAGTGAAAAGCCCCCACCTACTTCCGCTCTGGAACCACCCTCAGTTGTTTGGCCACTTGCCTTTTCCTTCAATTCATGTATCTCCTTCTGGAGTGAGCTATATGCAAATTGAGCATTATCCATCCAAGCTGCCATGGCTTTGTTCCCATCAATGGCATCCTTTTCAAGGTTCTCGATGTTAACCTTTGATAGCGTTTCCTCTACTTTGGTCACTCACATTTCAAGGTCTACCGAAGCATTAGTACCTGCACATCCATTAGGATAGAAGGCCTCAAGCTCTATTAGCCCCCCACCAGAGGATAAATTAGAAAGCCATTATTCTACCATTGTAGAACAGCTTAAAAATTTCTCAAATAGTTCCACTTGGGCTATCACAGCCTAGAACAATTTAACATGTGATGATACCACATCATCACTTCCTATCCCTCGAGTTACCGCAACTTTGGGGGATTCCAAATGGGAACCAAGTGCCTCAACGCAAGCTTGTCCTAGTTTCTCATTATGCACTTCTCTCACAACTTTCTTGAGTTTTCTCACTTGAGTTTCTAGTGCCTCAATGCACGCTAGCCTGTTATCTTTATCTTTAGCCATTTCATGCCTAGACTCTCGTAGCCTAAGCTCTGATACCACGTGTCACGGGTCAAATTTGGAACAACTCTTATGGACCCGTGCGGCGCTCGTATTCGGACACTACCTTCAACGAGCCAGCTAATTAATTACACCTACAGGTACAAAAGGAGGTTAGCTCCTGTATAAAAAGATTATTACAGTTTTAGGACAAGCACATCTAGGCACATCATGGACAAGCATCACATGTAGCATAACATTCATCCCACAATCACAACAAGGAAACACATAGCACTAGCACATAACAGAACAGCGAGACATGGATGAGTAAGGCTACTTCTATCTTTGATAAACATTAGATCACAAGTAATTGATTCACTTACTCTATGACTAGCTTTTTGGGAATAACAACAATATACATTCCTTCCAACCCTGTTCTACCCAATTTCCTTTCTCCCTATTTTCTTTTACATAAAAACCCTATCCATCACATTCCTTTCTCATCTTCTTCTTCAATCATTTTTTTTCCTAATTTGACCGATTCACTACCACCCACTCTTCCTTATCTCCTTTAATTTCTAATCTTATCCATAATTTACCTTTGCATCTTTTAAATTGGTAGAACCGAAGCTTAAAAAAAATATCAAACACCTCTCCTTCTTTGAGCTCAATCAAAAACCCATTTTTCTTTTCTCCATTTTAGCTTTTACCACAGTACTCTTTCCTTCTCACTTTGAATTTTTGTTTTTGCAACCAATTCTCACCCGATTTCTCATGCATGTGTGAAGTTTGAGAAGATATAATTAAATGAGTTATATAGGTGATTGGAATCGACAAAATGTTAAAGTAGTGAAGTTCTAGCTTAAGTTATTTATTGTATTTTTTTTCTCTTTATTGATTTAAGTAGTTAAAATTTTATTTATTGAAGATAAGGAGTATTTAACAAAGGAATTTATTTTATGTTGAGTTGTTTGAAAATTTGAAGGATGCGCAGTGTACGGGGTGAGGTTACAGTTGAGGATTCATTTTGGTTGCTACCGTGTGGTTGATTTTGGAAGCTGTTTATGATGTTTTGGAAAAATAAAAACAAATATAAAAAAAACTGGTGGCTGTGAATTCATATATACATGCGTGAAATGATCTTATAAGAATAACAATGAATTATGTTGTTTATGGTTTAAATAATTAATGTGAAATGTAGAATTTGGTTATAAACGGTTGTGAGTTGGGGATTGTCATATATTTATGTTTTGGTTGATGTTTCTTTGCTGTATTATGTAAATAAATTGGGCGTGTTGTTGTTGATGTTGCTACTGGTTTTCTCGCTCTTCTCTTCTTTGGTTGGTTCTGTTTCAATTTTTATGGTGAAGTTTATGTTGAGTATTGAGAAATAATTTTATGTGGATTTTAGTTTTTTTTTCTTTCTTTCTTCTTTTAGTTGCTAAATGTTGCTGTGAATTTTAGCATATAGGAAGTTTTGAAGTATGAGTAAATAAATGGGTGTAGTTGCCGTGTAAATGTGGGCGTGTTAGTGTTTAAAATTATTGCTGTAAAGAATTGATTTTTTTTGTTTAATGCTAAAATACTGTTTTTGAAAAGTTGTTGGTTTAGAAGTGAGTTTAGGTTAGTGTTAGTATTTTGTGTATTGAAATCTTTGGACTTCTTTGTGCTTGATGTAGGATGTGTATATGTATGTAATGTATATAGATTAACATTTTAATGGTTTAAGTGTAGTTTTGAGTTGCAGAAATTTTGATTAAAAAAAAGTTAAAAAAATATACATTTATATATTAAAAGTTTAAATTAATTAAATTAATTGAATAAATATAAGTATAATATTTTATTAGAACCTTTTTGAGTCTATATAATATAATATTAAATTTATTTTAATTAATGAGATTATTATTTATAATAAAGAGAAATAATAACTTATGTTTCACAACTAATAAAAATTAGTTAATATATAATTTTCAATTAACATAAAAATTATTTATATGAATAAATTATTTCATGGATATATATATATATATATACCATTTGAAGGTTTATTAAATTAAGTTTTCATTAATTTAAGAATTTTATTATTTTAAAATCGTAATTTTTTATATTTTAGCTCGTGTTATACGATAGCTAATAAAGTTAATAAAACTAGTAGTTTCTTTTGAAATGCTATTATGATGTTCTTAATCAATGTTATGTTTAAGAATATGAATTGATTTAATAAACTTGAGTTATAAATAATTAATTTCAAATTTTTTTAATTAAATAAGAACATTGAATTATATTAGGTGGTTCTGAGGATAATCAACGTATTCCATCAAATAATCTGGACAAAGGGAAAGCGATTGTAGGTTTGTGCTAGTGTTCCTCGATCATTAATTGATCAATAAAAGAACATTATGAATAAATTAATATTATGACACTAAATGAATATTTATATTAAATAATTTATATAATTGTCATGCATATCATAATGCATCATTGCATTAAACATGATATGGCATAACATAGAGAAATAAGAAAGGATGAAAATGAGCGAACGTGAGGAAATATTAAATGGATATATACTGGGCTATTAAATGAATTCCTACAGGAATTGAACGAAAAGAAAAATGAAATGAAAAGAAAAGAAATGAATGTGAAATGGGTTCCAGTTTAATGAACCACGGAAATAAAATGAAATGAAAAACCCAGTATAGAAATGTGCACAGATAAATGAGATAATGAAATGATAATGACAAAGGAAAATCAGAGGGAGAGTGTAATTCATAAATTGCATTTTCAAAAGCATATTTCCTCGCATTTAATATTATTGATAAAATAATATTATGAAAGGTTATAACTGATAGTATGATGTGAATGGTTGAGAACGGATAATGCATATGAATAAGAATTCAAAAAAAATAAATAAATAATAAAAATAATAAAAATGGATTCAGGTGATAATTATAATGGTATATGACATTATTAAATGATATAAATGTTGAAATGTTATGTTTATATTACATTGTCGTTTTTAATGATAATATTTATAATTATTATTTTACTAGCACCACTGAGTTTTATACTCAGCGTTTGTCAATTGATGAACGTAGGCACTAGCAACATACAAGAGCACGGGATTTAGCAGTGTCAACAGCTAATCTACAAATTCTAATAGCGGACTTGAAATTTGAAACGGACTTCTATTCTTCAAATAGTGTGCAACTTACTCTTTGGGTATAATAGCAATAACTTAAATAATATATATAAATTATGATGTTTAGAATTTTTAAGATTAACATTATGATGATACCAGGGATATTATACATAAATGAAATAATGTGTATATGTTATAATACTTAAGTGTATGGTTTTTACGTAAATGTTGTTACACCCACATTAGAAACCCTAGGAGTTATGCATTTTTGTATGCCTATGTGTAGATGAATGGTAGGATTGGATGAGGTATGTGTTGTATATGTGATGTGAATGCATGTTGGATGATGCTTATGTGTATATGTATTGCTATGTATGATGCTATGTGGTTGTTTGTGTGTCGTCGCCTTATTAGGAAGCATGTCTTCTCGGTTGGATGAGGGACGGCTTGTGTATGTGATTGGTATGCATTATGTTAGGTATAGCCCTTATACTGGTATAGGGGCAGCTGTTGGAGCGGAGGGGAGAGAGCGAGTGGAGCGTAGCGTAACGAGCGAACGGAGCGGAGTGACAACATTTGCCCATCAGGGGGAGATTCGTGAGTTATGGGTCGGGGGTGCGGGGGCGGAGCCCCCGCGGTACGGTAAAAGGATATTTTAGAAGTGTGTTTAGGATTGGCTAAGTGTTGGGGCAGGTTCCGGGCGAGTTAGGCATGCCAATAGGCATGTTATGCATTTTTGGGAAGTGGTACAGGCGTACGGAGGGGCCGTACGGTCGTACGAGTCAGAGGAAAACAGGGATTTGAGGGCCTCGAGTGCGTACGGGCGTACCAGAAGGGCGTACGGCCGTACCGCAACTCGCAGGAAAATCAGGTTTGTCAGTAGAGCTCGCAAGAATTGGGGCGTACGGGCGTACCAAAAAGTGGTACGGCCGTACCACAACTCGCAGGTTTTTGGTTTGTCAGGCTTTTAGAGTCGGTACCGGCGTACCAATGTCCGTACGGCCGTACGCGACTTTATATTTGACTTTTAAGGCAGAAAACTGACGGTTTTCCCTTATTTTCCTCCCTTTTTCCTTAAGCTAAACCCTTCCTAAACCCTACCCTAAATCCTTCTTAAGGATTCTAAACAATCCTAGC
>CANYBF010983748.1:0-35497 GCA_948192965.1 Dalechampia spathulata | reverse complement strand
TTTTTTAATGTAAAAAAAGAAAAAAGAAATTATAGCTTTAAGGTAAGATAGAAAATATTTTCGATCTTAGTGCAAAAATACACTTGGCCATCAATTTGGACAAGAGTCCGTCCTACATGGCTGAGATGGACTGTTGCATGGTTGATAGCTCAGACTGGGATATCACTTATTCTCACATCCTATCAAAACCAACAGTTAGGCCAGCAGACACAGGCATCTACCAGTTTGACTGGCTTCAATCTATTAACCCACTCTTTGTTATCCCATTTCATTCCCCTCATCTCATGTGTTCCCCTCCCCTCCCCCCTTAGGAGCTTAAAGTTTGTAATTTGAAGAAGGAGAAAAGAAAAAGGGAAGTGTACGGTGATTTGAGGTGATATTTAAGAATTTTTTTATGATAATTTTTTTATAGTGAGGAATAATTTTTTGTTAATTTATTTTATTAAATTTGTTAAGATGATATATTTATTAATTTATTTTGTATGTTAAATATTTATTGTTAGGATATTTATATGATTTAGGTAATTAGATAATTGTTTAAAAATAAATTATATAAAAAATAATAATAGTAATTATTAGAAAATAATTTATATGAAAATTAATAATATTGTTGTTGTGGAAAACAATCATATTATTTATTAGAGATGATGTTGGTTTAAAGTAATTATTAGAAAATAATTAGATAATATTTTATTTTGATAGTTAATTTTTTATGAAACTTTTTTATTTAGGTTATCTACCAAGATAAATGGCTAATTATAGATTGATTCAATAAATTTATAGGGGTTAAAAATAATTTATGCAACTTAGTTTTGTATCTTACACATTATGTTATCGAATGTATTTGATGCTTTACCGTAGCAAAAACAATCAAGCATGCGGACGATAAAATTATATTTCTTTAACTAATATAATCATATTACATTTTCATAAATAATTATTTAATTTTTCAAAAATAATGAGAAAACATATTACATATCATAATTAAGGATGTGTATTAAATGGTTCAAACTGTCTTTCAAAACTGATTTAAACTGTTTTACCAAATTGGGTTTGATTTTTAATTATTTGGATAGATTTTGATTTCTATTTTTAAAAATTATAATTAAATTGGTTCATTTTAATTTTGAATAATCACTTAAAAACGTAACCAAGGAAATTATTAGATATAGTTGTTTAATGTGATTCCATAGTTGGCTTACTGATCAAAGCCTTAAGGATGGTTCTGCAAGTTGAGGGTTCGATTCTTGGTAGTGCTGATTTTTTGTTTACTGCAGTTAACACCATTCAAAGGACGCAGTGCTGTCATTTCAATGCAAAATTAATTAATATATAAAATAAGAATATTCAGTTATTGGAATTGCTTATACATAATTCTTTAGATTTTAAAATTTTTGATAAATTTGATATTCAATCTTTATAACCCGGTTCAATTTAGTAACTCTAATAAGTGACTAATCATAATAAATGACCTTTAATAATTATTTATAAATAATTTACTAATTAATTATTATCTCAATAATTAAAAGTAATTATATATTTATTGACAGTTTTCATTATATTACCTTTAACTATCTCATTTAATTAGTAATAACTACATATAATTATCTCATTCCAAAATATTTATAGGTAATTTCATAATTACCCTCTGATGAAGAGGAATTTGACTCATCACCTTCATATTTAACATCATCATTTGAGGGCAAGTGACATTCTTCATCTGATAATTGAACTCCAGCCTCCACTCACACCCTTTGAACCCACTTTCCTTTTCTCTTGATCGGTACAAAGAACAAGCTTGTTCTTTGTCTACCGTTATTAGCCATCACTTGTGTATTCCATTTTGGTCTCCCTGTACCAAAATTGCTTCCATCACAAACCCTGCTAGATTGTGGTTCAATGGAGGGTGCTAATGGCACATTAAAAGTGCTAATTATTGTAAGGGACTCCAAGTTTGGGTGGATGTAGATACTAATAAGGAATTCCTTGAACATATCTACAACATTGTCATCATTTTCAACTACATAGTTAGAGTCAATTTCAGATGGATAATCATAAATTTTTTCAAATGAATAATTATTTGTGAATTAATAATTTTTTTAAAAAGCTTACAATTGATAATGAGGAATCAATCGAATAAGTTTTAAATGAGAAAATAGTGTTAACAAGTAATTACATTTAAATGCGCTAATTATTATATTATATTTCTATTATATTATTCAATGAAGATATTATAATTTAATAATTTTATTAATAAATAAATAAATTATTATTAATATGACAATCCAATATTATGGTTCAAAATAAATATCTAGATATTAGGACAAATATCTAAATACTTGGGTTCTTTATTTGAAAAATAAATATTAAAATCAAAAATTAAAATTTAAAAAAATAAATATCAAAATTAGAAATATAAAATTCAACATTCTAATAAAAAAATTTTAATTTAACTAATTTTTATATAATATAAAATAATATATGAATTATATTATATTATATTTATAATTATTACTCACACATATAATAGTTATATTATAGTATTATGGTATATCTCATTAAATGAAGGCTTAAAATGAGGTAATTCCATATTTAAGAATGATTAGAAAATTGGATAATCGCAAGGTAATATTTGGAAAGTGGATCATGTGAATTCATTGATTATAATAAATACAAAGAAGAAGGAATATTAAATACAAAAATGAGGGAATTCCAAATTCATGGCAAAAGGAACAATAAATATTAATTAAAAAATAAGTAGGAACAACACATCTCCATAAAACCAGGAAAAATCAGTGCCAGCAATTCACTTTCTCTTCTTGGTTTATATTTATTTTTTGGGTCAGAGATGATCATTTACGAACTCCAATGTATACGAATGCACAGCATGGATTAGACTCTCTTTATTATGCCTCTCTTTAATAACTCCAATCAATCCATTTTACAACATGTCTCATTAATGCATCAATCTCATTCCCATTTTAAATTAAAGGCTTACATATTTTCTGATTTTGTAAAGTATTCATATATGATTTTTTCATGGAAATTTGTTTTTTAATCTTTTACTACCAAAATAGTTATCGAGTGGCTCCAAAAATATTATTAATTTTTTTAAAAATTATTTCTTCGTATTCCTAATTAAATTGAAAAATATATTAGTTTTATTTATTATGAGCCTATTTTTATAACTTACGTCCTAAATGACTATTTCCTTGAAAATCTAATGACATTTTTCACATGATTCTAAAATAAATTAAAAATAAAAATATAAGATTATAAAGATATCATGAAAAAATTATGAAATTATAAGATGCTCTTTTATATTTATTTGGGATTAATTGAAAAAATAGTTGAACAGTTTAATATCAAATCAAATATTTTAGACGATGGATTAATTTAGATGATATGGATTTTAAAGTTGTGTGAGTAAGATTTTGAATTCAAATTTTATAAATGCATCAATATTTTCGACTAATAGAACTTTACCGACATAAATAATAATACCGCAATAAGATGAAAACATCAAAAATGTATATTAAGAAAAACTAATAGCTTTGAATGAAAATGATTTAAATCATATTATTATAAATACTTATGATATCTTTAACTATACTGTATGAATAAAAGTGAAATTTTGTGATGGGAAATGCATAGAGATTATTAAGAAGATCAATTAATATGCCAGGAAATTGGAGATATATTAATAAAGCATATGCAAACACATCTTCCCCATCTCTCGTAGTTCTTCCCATTTTCATGATTTAAAACAGCTTATAATATTTCTTCTTCAAAGATACGAACCTTACAAACATGTAATGAAATCGTAATGCCATCCATCTTGATCAATACGATCAATAGTGGAGCTTAATTTAATCTAGGGTTGATTTAACCTTTCTCATATATTGTATATTATATTAGTCTTATGGTTTGTTTTTTATATTATTACAAAATCATTGAGGTGCTAATAAACAGTTAATCAATCATAAATAAATTTAACTTTGTTTTTAAATTTATTAGTAATGTTAGAAAGTACTACAAAAAGATGATTTTCAGGTATATAAAGATGTTGGATTCTCTTGAGTGTAATATTGTTTTGATGTGAAAAGACTACCACTACAAAAAAAATACTTTAGAGATAGATATTTTTATCACTCAAAATATTATTTTATAGTCATTACAATGTTTGAGGATGATAAAAAAAATTCATCATTATATCAATTGATGTTAAAAAATAGATACAAAATGGAGACATATGACTGATGGATTTGGAGATGAAATCTGTCTATCATTATTTTGAAATGGACAAATTTTATTTATAAATCCATTGTCATTTTGAGACAAACAACATGTTTAAATAGAGATAAAATCTGTCTATCTTCAAATAGAGAGGAAATTTGTCGATCTTCAAATAAAAACAAAATTTATGTGTCTCCAAATATAGATGAAATCTGTCCCTCTTACAATCCTATCTCCAAATAAAGATGGATTAAAAATAAATTTTTTAATAAAATTATATATATTTGATATTTTTTAAATTGATTATAAATATTAATTTTAAAAATGAATTATAAATTATACAATTAAATTCAATAATAACAAAATCACTTTAAAATCAAGTTAATAATTTAAAACTTCAATAATAAATATAATAATATCATTTATTTCAAGTTATATAAAAAATTTGACATCATTTCCTTTGTAATTTAAATATTTCTACAATTTAACACCCGTAAAAATAACACTCTTATAATTAATAATCTCATTCTAATTCATTGCCCCCTAAATATTCATATTATAACACATTCATTTACTTTAATCACCATTTTCATAGAAGTAATAAATCTAAAATCATATTAATAAAGTTTAACATTATTATAAGTTTTTTGATACTATCTAAAAAGTAGAGTGCAAATACAAAATAGGAAGAAATCAATATGGCTATAGTGGATCAATATGTTGGCATCCTAGTGACCATCAAAGTAGAAAGATTAGTAGGACTACATGTGATGTTGGATCATATAGGTCAATTGTAGCATCATCATGATCTTAAGCAAAATGCCCCGGCTAAAAGTGGATTTTCAAGAATCCATAAACTGTTATTGCACCTAGTCATGTATACTCAACAATTGTTTCTATACCATAGCTTAAAAAGTTATGATGATAGCCTATAAAGCAACATCTACCTAGTGTCTACATCTATATCTGACTACTTAAAAGTCCTCAATGGTCCATAGGCATTTGAGGCAAGTGACCTTGTATTGTAATAAGTGCTTGCTTATGACCTGAGATCGTAGAATCATTCCTTAAAGGCTTCACCCTCTACCTCTAAGCAGATACAAGAGTCGTCTAGGTTGTTATGTATTGGTGAAACCTCCTCTTGTAGTTGGGAACCACAATCTTGATAGCATTTAAAACATTGAATATTTACTAAATTATAGAATGTACATCTAAATAAAAATGGAAATAAACTATATACTTATATTAATCTGACATGATCTCTCATCAACCAAGATGATCTGATCATATTTTCATGTATGTGTGTACACAAAAAGCTCATGAGAGGTCAACTCTCTACCCTAATTCCGAATCATATACATATTAAACACATTAAACAATAATCTGAACATATTTACAAATGAAATAAAAAATTTTACTAAATCTCTCTTATGTCTAGATATAATCTTGAAATCACACGTATAAGTAGAAATACCTAGACTATTTGAAAAGCCATGTCTATTGCTTAATGCTTAAGCACTTTATAACTATGTACCCAACTAACTTAAGTCGCTTCAGTATAATAAACAAGTTATTGTGTCTTTATCTTTAGCTTGTTCATCATATCTTTATACATGTTGGACATGATTTATAAAGATTGCATTGCTTTGTTACAAATTACTATTACAACTGATTGTTCAAAACTTATTCAAAATAACATTTATATAAATAGATTATTGTGCAACATTCTATGTCCTCCAAGCCAATAGATGGCCTTAGTAGAAAATTGCTACTCATCCTAATAGAATTATTTCTATAAAGATAATTTAAAATTTGCATAGAGGAAGAAATAAAGGAATGAGAAATGAAGTGGTATACAACCACTTTGAATTTCTTTTTAAAATATATGGTTCTCAATTTTTATATCAAGAAAATAAAAAAATTAATTAATTGAATAAAAAGGCATACTGATTTTTTAAAGAAAATAAAAAGAAAAAGGGTGTCTAAAACTAAGATAAACCAATGAAAAGAGAAGAATGAAAGGGGAAAAGCTAATGTTGCTAAGATAAAACTATGAAGTGATGTTGAATCACTTAGAAGTTTCCAATGAACAAAATTTTAAAGAAAAGAAAAGGAAAAAAAAAGATAAAGATCTCAAAGATTTGAGTTTAAAGAAATCATAAATAAAAGCAAGATTTAGGTTAAAATTTTGATAAGATAAAAAAGAAGACCTTTGAAAGGCTAGAAATTGAAGATTTAGGTTTCTAGCTTGTTAGCATGTGAAGAAGGTAAGTAGCAGATTGAAAATTTCTTATGCTTGTATATATGTTTTCTTTTATTTTCTATGATGATCCAAAACTTAAAATAATCATATGAACTATTGAATAATTATGACTAACTTTAAAAATTATCCAGTTTTATCCATTTTTCAATTTATCAAACACCAACTAATTAACAATCATAAGAAAGATAACTTAATTTTTTTTATCTTCTAAATATTTTTTTATTATAAAAATATCAAATAACCCATGTTATTGTTTCCTACCAAAAGATAACCAAATTTATAAATTTGTATTATAGAAAATGGAGTTGAAGGAAATCAGAATCATACTAGACAATGAAAGGGTGATCTTGTGTTTTTTGGTCTTCTATAGGATACTATGAGAGACTTTTTAATGGCTTTGATAGTTGAATGAATTTTTTTATAGAGGTTATGAGGTCTTCCTCCTTCACGAAGTGTCAAAATCCAACAAGCAAAGAGAAAGTAAGGTTGCTAGCCAGAAGAAGAAAGTGAATTTGTGTTCCATTAAACTCGACCAAAGAAGATTCAGAAAGTGTTATGATAGTTGAAAGAAAAGAGGATAAATTGATTAAAATTCAAGGGCTTATGGAGTTAGGATTTTAATTTACCTTGAATTAGGTGTAAGGGATTGAAGTTATCCATTAATCTAAAGGAAGCAAACCATACTCATAATATTTGTTCTTATTATATACCCATAATCAAAGTCTTTAGTTGGTTAGCAAAGTAAAGCTATAGTGAGTTATTCCTATAGTCTATTATTCCTTTCAATGAGGGAACTTTTTTTTTTATCAAAATGCCGCTAGCTTACCTTTGCTTAATCAAATATGTTATTCCTATGTTGGAGTTAGAACCATTCATCTATTGCTTCACTGATAATTTTGTTAAAGATTAAGAAATGATGTTTTTATTAAGGTTGGGAATTTCATTGACAAAGAAGATGCATTGTCTCATGAAAAAGCTATAGTGTTCTCATACAATCAATCAAGATAACATCATTTTTAGATAATTAACCAAACCTAAATTGTTTTAAGGAATGAATTAAAATAATTCACTTTACATTCATGCTTTAATTATTTATTTTGAATTTAAATTAATATTAATCATATATTAATTAATTCATATTTTTAGATAACTAAATATATTCAATAATAATTGATATTATATATTAATTTTATACTTGTTAATTCTTTTAGATAATAATTTAATTATATTTTGATTGCACAAAATGATGAAATTGAATTAAAAAATATTGCATATTTTGTATATATTATTTGTTTAAATTTTAATAAATTAGAACATTAATATTAATATTATTTTTATTTTTCAAATTAAATAATATTACTATAATTTTTTCAAATTAATAAGCACTGCTTACATATATATATATATTTACATGTATATATGTAAAATATATGTTAATTTTATTGTTTATTATAAAATTTTAGGTTCACACAAGTATATAAAAAATACTTTACATCTTACTAAATTAAACATTTTCAACCTTTTTTTATAAAATATTAATTTTCTTTTATTTATTAATTTCTAAAAAATATAATATTGCTACAATTTTATAATTATGAATAGAAAATATTGATAAAATTTACTTAAAATAAAATTTGTTATTTAGCAATGAAATTGAAATAGATATTCTATCTCTAAATAGTAATGAATTTATAAATAAACACTACTTATATATACATAAAATATTAAATTATAATTTTAAAACTTATTACAAAATTTAAATTTATACAACTATATAAAAAATATTAAATTTAACTTTTTTAACTTTTTTGATAAAATATTAAAATTTATTTAATGTTTCATTTTCCAAATAAATATCATAAAAAATTTATTTATTTATAGAATATAAATAATATTAGTGTAAATAAATGATAAATTATCAATTGAATTAAGATAGAAAAGGTATCTCTATCTAGCAATCAATTTAGAGATAAAAAAATTTTCATCTCTATATAGTGACAAATTTAGAGATGAAATTTCTTTTATCTTTATATAGCGATAGATCTATCACAAATATTATCTTGTAATTGTTTGTTACAATTCCATCTCAATTCTATTTATATATGGAGATAAAAATTTTAATATCTAAATATGTCACCATTCTATGAATTTCTTGCAATGTAGCAAGAAATCAAGATTGAAGAAAAGAAAGGTTGATTACTCAAAAATAAACATTATGATCATTTATAAACCATGAAAAGACACTTTAAAGAATCATATCTTTAAGAAATTGATAATTGTTAAATAGTTGTTCTTTAAAACTCTTTAAAAAATCCCTTTGATGTTCAACTATGGTCAAATTACTACTAACTCGACTCAAGTTACTTTAATTTCATTCTAAAACATAACTTCTAGTGCCTAAATTAACTCGTGTTACTTGCAATATGACTTAAGTTACTTTAATTTCATGCCCAAAAGTGATTTCTAGTGCATAACTTAACTCAAGTTACTGGTAACTTAACTCGAGTTACTTTAATTTCATGCCTAAAAATGATTTCCAATGCTCAATTTGACTTAAGTTACTAGCAACTCAACTTGAGTTATTGGTGACTCAACTTGAGTTGCTTTAAAACACCTTCATTTCCACCTCCTTTAAAACACCTTCATTTCCACCTTCTAACATATAAGTTTACTTAAGTTTATATTTGCCATAGTTTTTGAGTTCTAGTGTATCGTTTAACTTAAGTTAATACTCGAATTGTGTTATCCATACTATCAATATTTGATCCACAACTCTGTATATGCATGTTGCAAACTACATAATAATCCATCATTAGTTTGTAATATGTATACATTAATAATTTATGAGAAATATAATGGATAAAATAAGTATGTCATTGATTTAAACTTACTTTTAGTAATACATTTAAATATTCTAAAGAAGTAAGAGGTGCCTAAGGATTAAACCATTAGTAAGAGGTGTCTAAGAGTTAAACCATTATTTCTTAATTTAGACAAAAAAATATTACATAATATATTTCAAGAATTTTCAAAGAGGTTTTAATTATTTATCATTATTATGGCTTTGTGTTAATTAATCTTAATTCTATGAATATTTACAAGAATAAGACCCATAAATTCTTGTTAAAGTGAAAAAATAAACAATATTATAGTAAATTCCATTGAAAGAATCATATTCTCATCTTCAAAATAAACAATGCATTACTTAATTTCTTCAATCAGTGGATAATAGACACATAAAAATTTTTTTATTATCCTTTAAACTTTTAGAAGTATTTTGTACTTTGAAAGTAGGGTTGTTGTTATTTGTGTCTATAGGGTTATTTTAGTCTCATTCCACAAGTTATCCTCTTAATTAAATCCTTCATAAGAGGTTATGTTTGAGGATTAGCTAAATTACTTATAAATTTAACATATAATATTATTATCATACCATTAGAGATTAATTCCTTAACATGTTCATATCTTAGACTAATATGTCTAGACTTTTCATTATAAATATTACTATAATCATTGGATATTATAACCTCACTATCATTATAAAAATGAAATAGGTGGCATTGGTTGTAGTCATAACTTAATTTCTAATAACGTATTCCTCAACCACTCAGCTTCCTTTCCTACTAAAGTTACAGCAATAAATTTTGGTTTTATTGTAGAATATGAGATATAAGTTTGCTTTTTCAAAGCCTAACTTATAGCACCTTTAGCTAATGGTGGAATTATTATCATTAGCACTAGTTATCCAACTAGCATTTGAATATCCATATAATACAATTGATATTTAAAATATATTAATTTCAAACATATAGTTCTTTTAAGATAACTATATATTCTACCAATTGCTTTCCAACGATCCATATTAGGATTACTTATAAAACTTGATAATTTCCAAATAGAATAAGGAATATCAAGTCTTGTACAAATGCATTGTATACATTAAGCTTCATATTGCACTAGCATATTCCAATTGTTGGATTGGATTACCATCTTTTTTAGTAAGTTTAACACCAGAATCAAAAGGAGAACTTGCTTCCTTAAAGGTCAAGTGTTAATATTTGATCAATAACTTATCTATATAATATGATTGACTTAATATAAAACCTCTATCATGTTTCATGACCTTGATACCTAAGATTATATCTACTTTGCAAAGATCTTTCATTTTAAATACATACTTAGAAACATTTGGTTTTACTTACAATGAACATATTAGTACTAAAAGGAAGTATAACATCAATATATAAACAAAAAATAACTTCCTATTCATAAATAAATTTACTATAAATGCACTTATCATTTTCTAAAGCTAAAAGAGAAAATTGTTGAATTAAATCTTTCATGTCATTGCTTAGGAGCCTATTTCAAACTATATAAGGATTTAATAAGTTGCATACCTTATTTTCATTCAAGGAAGTACAAAACCTTTAAGTTGATTCATGTAGACTTCTTCTTTTAGGTCTCTATTTAGAAATATAATTTTAATATGCATTTGATGAATAAACAAATTATAAGTAAAAGCTAGAGCAAACAACATTGTAATATATGTTAATATAGCAAAACAAAAGTATATATATCAAAGTAATTAACCACTTCTTTTTTAGTAAAATCTTGAGCTTCTAGCTTTGAAGGTTTAAACTGAATCATCGATATTATACTTTCTCTTAAAAATTCATTTGCAACTTAAAACCTTTTAATAGATCAACTAAGATCCATGTATTATTAGACAATATTAAATCAATTTCATCATTAATAGCTTCCTTTCAGAAAGCAGAATCACTTGAAGCCTTACTTCAAAAAATATAATTAGATCACTTTCAATGTTTAAGAAAAATATTATGATTTATAAAAGAAAAATTAGGATCAAAGTCTTTTTCTTTCCAAGCTCGTAAAATTCTTCTAGGTTCGAATACTTCACTTGGTTCTTTGCTTTTTTTAGTATAAGAGGAATCATTTACAATTAATGTATTTTGATTCTCTATGAAAATTGGTTCTTATACAATATTATCATTTATAAATTTATCTTTAAGAAAGTAACATGAATAAACTCTACAATAATATTTGTTTCCACGTTCAAGAGTCTATAAACTTTTAAATGTTGAGCATAACCAAAAAAAATACTTTGAATTCCTCTAGCACTAAGCTTTGACCATTGTGGATCTGGAATTTTATAAAATGCAACACAACCCCACACTTCAAAATAATTCATATTGGATTTCCTTCCATTATAAACTTCATATGGTGATCTATGAGTCCTCTTAGAAGGAATTTTATTATAAATATGATAAGCAATAGATAAAGCTTCATCCCACAAACTAAATGGTAATTTAACATTAAGTATAATTGAATTTTACCATATCAACAAAGTTTTTATTTTTCTTTTGGCTTAACCATTTTGTTTAGGTGTAAAAGACGAAATTTTTTTATGAATTATTCCATGTTTTTCATAAAAATCATCAAACTCACTATTAAAATACTCATCACCTCTATCACTTCTGAGAAATTTTATTCTTTTATCCTTTTGATTTTCAACTTTTTGAAATGCCTCATCTTTAATTCTTAGTAAATAAACATAAGTAAATCATGAGCAATCATCTATGAAAGTAATAAAATATCTCTTTCCGCCTCTTGTTAAATTCTAATTTAATTCACATAAATTTGAATCTATTAAACCAGGGAGTTATGTATCACACTTAACTCTTGGCAAAGGCCTTTTGATCATTTTTGCTTGAATGCAAATTTCATAATTCTTAGCCTAATCATTCTTACATGGTATATAATCATTAGATAACATGTATTTAATATGATTATATTTGAATATTTCAATCTTGGATGTCATAATCAAGAAGACTCAACAATATAAATAGAATGCATATTTATTTCATTAATGCTAAGTTTGAACATGTCATCATAAGAGTAACCCCTTTCCTAAAAATTCTTAGACATAATAGCTCTATTAAAATCTAACATAATTTTCATTTCTTTCTCACACAATAAATTTGTAGGAACTAAATTTTGCTTAATATCAAGAACATGGAAAACATTATAAGAATGAGCTTCTATCCAAAAGTGAATGTAATCTAAATACCCATGGGGGTTCATTGTACCAAATGACATTGTTCTTAGGTCGGTTTTTAAAAATGGTCACTAATTTTTGATTTTTTTCTTTTCAGTATCTGAACTGCAATTTTTTTTCATCGGAAGGTGAAATTCCTAGAATCGCTGGCAACACGTGCGATTTATAATGGTTTGGCCAACTCTTCCCTACGTCCACTTTCTCCTAAGTCTCAACTTGTGGTTCCACTAGAATCACAATCAATTTACAAAAGGATTCCCAAATGAATCCAATACCCCAGTGTTTTCAAGGCTTACACTCTAACCTTTACAATATGAATCTCACAATCAACTCAAAATACAAGTTAATCCCTAATGGATTAATCACACACCAATCTCACAAAGATAAACCTAATCTCTAGGTTGTATGATTACAAACAATAAAGCAATTGAAGAAACAAGCTTGAAACTTACTTGTGACAGATGAATATAGCTCAAAGACAAATGCTCTGTAAGTATATTTTCGTTAGGAATGAAAGTATGAAAGTTGTCTCCTAAAACTAGCTGTTTCTCAAACTTTAAAACCTAATTTCTAAGTTGCGTACAGCCGTACCATCACTTGGTACGCCCGTACCAACCCAAGTTTTCTGACAAACAATTTTCCTGCAAGCTCGCGTATGGTCGTACCAACCAATGGTACGCCCGTACCAAAGCAGGTTTCCTAATAAACCAAATTCCTGCGAGCTCGCGTACGGCCGTACCAATTAATGGTACGCCCGTACCAAACTCAATGGAAACAATACACACTAGGTACGACCAACCGTATGACCGTACCACACACAATCAATAGTTGGTACGATACCAAACTTGGTACACCCGTACCACATTAAAAAACACTTAGAAAATTGCAAATAACTTAAATTGACTCATACGTGACTCAACAATCAAAACCTAGGGTTTAACAGAAGGTTTTCTATTGGTTAAATATATATGTGGAATAACATTCCTTGAATATTCACTTGAATTGCATACATGGATGATTGCCATGTGGATGGTTGTATACGTGGACGGTTGCCATGTCATCATTCATGCTGACATGTAATCCTACACGGCAATGCAATTACCGTGGCTACTGTCCACGTATGCAACCATCCATGTGGCAACCGTCCACGTATGTAATTCAAGTGAATATTCAAGGAATATTCTGCCACGTATATATTTCAGTAATAAAAAACCTCGCAATGAAAAAAAATTGAAGTTTAGATACTAAAAAGAAAAAAATTGAAAATCAGTGATCATTGTTAAAACCGACCTAAGAACAGTGTCATTTGGTATAATGAACCCATACCCATGGCCTTGACAATATTATCGTTTCCAATGAGGATTTCTTCTCTCTTTCAATTCTTGGTATGACTTGAAAAGTGTTATATTATTGCAAAACATGAATAGTTTCATAAGAGATACGAACAAATCTACATATTATATTGTAGTGGCCATGTTCAATTCAATGATCATTCCAATTTGCACATCAGAAACCATGATAACCAATTCTTACTCTTCATTGTCTACCATATTGATATGCGTAGAATTTCCAAAACCATTTATTGTTCTTGTTGTATTTGGTTTTACAAGTTTGATTTTTCACTCTTTTACATAATGACCTTTCTTTCCACAATGAAAGTAAGTCATATTTTTCTTTGTTCTTTTCTTAAAACTAGCAGCATTCTTTCAAACTTTTAGATTGTTATTCTTCCCAAATTTACTTATAATAAATTTCACATTAGAATTCTTATTAAACGTTAGTATTAGAGCATCACATCTTCTTATTTCACTTTAAAATTGTAGATGCATTTGAAATTGTTCAATTATGAAACTTTCTTGGGAATGTAGAATTTTCTTTCAAGAATTCAGTACATGACAAAGAAATTTTAAATAATATAGTATCTATTTGAAGTGATTCAATCACTTTAACATCTAAATCCCTTAATCTGGAAACAAGAATCTAAAGTTCATGCACTTGATCCATGAAGGGTGTATTATCAATCATCTTAAATTCAAAGTAGTTAAGTGTAAGAAATTTATCTATACTTGTTTTCATTCTGATACTTAAAGCATTCCATATTTCTTTTGATGATTTGAGATTGGTATATCATATAATCTTTATATAAATGAATTGAGGATATGGTTGTGATAGACTAATTGATCTTCGTCTTGTTTTTTCCTTTCAATATTCATTGCATTAGTGTCATTTTTCATTTTGTTCAGGAAAAGGTGTCAAATTGGAGTCAATAATATAGTAAATGGTCAAGAGCAAGACCATTTTATCCTTCCACCTTATGAAATTTATACCATCAAAGCAATTAAGTTTAATAATAACAATGTTTAAATTCATCTGCATAGGAATATTACACTCGTATTATTAGAAAATATTAATAAAAGATTGCTTTGAGATGGATAAAAATATTACGCTCATAAAATTACTTTAGTGTAAAACAAGTTACCCTAGGATACAACAAAGCAACACAAACAAACTCTCTTTTGGAAAAACTAATAAGAGATCAAGATGGAAAGAAAATAGAAGTTAATTACTTAAAAACATACATTATGACAATTTATAAACCATGAAAAGTCACTTTAAAGGATTGTATCTTTAAGAAATTTATAACTGTTAAGCAATTTTTCCTTAAAACTTTCAAAGAACTCCTAGTGTTTAACTCTAGTCAAGTTACTATCAAATTGACTTGAGTTATTTCAATTTCATCCAAAAACATATTCAAGTGCTTAATTCGAGTTGAGTTACTAGCAACTCAACTCGATTTGCTTCATTTTCATGCCCAAAAGTGACTTCCAATGTTCAACTTGACTTGAGTTAGTGATAATTTGACTTGAGTTGCTTCAAAACATCTTCATTTACACCTTCTAGCATACAACTTGACTTGAGTTCATAGTTATTTGTCATATTCTTTGACTGTTTGGTATATTACTCAACTCAAGTTAGTTAATACTTGAGTTGAGTTACCCATACTTTCAATATTTGATCCACAACTTTATATATACATGTTACAAACTACACAATAAATAATTTGATCCAATTTTCCTATAATAAATAAAATAAAATGTTAGCTTTTTTATTTTTAACATTAGTATTTAAACAAAATATTAAATTACTTACTATTATTTTTTAAAATAACTTGTTTTATTATTTTAGAATATGGAAAACTATTAAATATGTGTTATATTATTAAATAATCATAAAATAAATTTAATTTGAAGTGTTTGAATTGAGTATTAGTATCAATTTCAATATATTATAATTTCATACTCACTAATAAATTTAACAATTTTATTTCATTTTTTTAAGGTTAACTAATGATTAACATAATATAGACTTTATGATATATAAAATAAACTATGATTATATAATAATGTATTTTGAAAATGAAGGAATTGATTAACATAATATATAATACTTGATAGATGTCAAAATAATTAATCTTATAATTTAATATATCTTTTTTATCGACGCAAAAAAGTTTATTCAAGAAAATTTCAAATATATGGAACGAAATCATTGCATGTATAAGGTGAAACCGTCCCTAGTAATCTATGGATATGAATCTTTGATGATATTGATTTAGAAGAAATTCTTACATAACATATTTATTATATATAATTATAAATATATTAATAATATAATAATATATATCAATTTTTATTCAATATTAAATATTTAATAATTTTCTATTAATTAATATATAACCATCATTAGTTTTAATCATTCTCGAGCTAAATATATTATAAAATTAATATATTTTTTAAAAAAAATTTAATAATATTTAGAGTCCTATCATACATAATTCTAATCTATCATAGAAATTATAAAACAACGATTATAATAACATTCATTTGTATAATTAACATAAATTTTATTGAAACTAATATCAACATTATGATTCAGACTTGAATGGATTTAACAGCATGAAAAATCAAATTCATCTACAAATAGCTTCATCTATGACTGCCATGAATGGACTTGAAATTCTTGAAAAGTCATGGACCCACGTGGTGAAGCAACAAGGAAAGTCCATAGGAAAGTGCCTTCAAAATAACAACATTAATTAGTCCAGCTTCTTCAAAATTAAATTAGTAAGCAGTGTGCATATATATATATATATACACTCACAACCATATTATTATTATAAAGGAATCTTGAAAGACGTGGGGTGGCAAATAATCCGGCGAGGCTTACGCTGCTCTCTGCATGCATGCTCTTGCTAATTACCCTATTTTTTCTCATCCTCCCTTTTGTTTCTCCTCAATTCCTTAGTTTGCTGCCAGCTAACCATCCCAATACCAAGAGTAAACATTTTCCTCATTTTGTATTCATTCATTCATTTATTATTATTATTATTATTATTGTATATAATAAATGCAACTCAATATTTCTGTTCAGATATTTCCTCTCTCACCTCACCTCACCTCCCTCTCTCATTTTATCTCTAATTTTACTTAATATTACTTATATATCATTTTATTATTTCATTACTAATATTAAGAAAATTATAGTATTTTTCTAAAATACTTTTAAACATTATTTAATTATGAAATTATCAAATCTTATTATTATTGAATAAATATTTATCAAATAAGATTAATTATCAAACAAAGTGAACAATTTTATGTTGGTATTTTAAATAACTCATTATTTTGAAAATAAAATTTGAAGAACACAATTAAAAAAGAAACATAGGGAGCCATTCATTATATATTTTTGAAAAGTGCTTATAACCAAAATAATAATAATATTATCGAAATATGATTAATTATATCGATCAAATATAATTTTATGAACCAATTTAACCTACTATATTTCTGAAAATTTCAAAGATATTATATACATATAAAAATATCAAAGTATAATATTTTATTAAAAATTCTATATTCTTCATTTAAAAGCTTCCAAAATATTGTAGATAAATTATCCTTAAAGAAATATGAAAATTTGGTAATTAATTTTGCACCAACTATATTGATAAATAATACTTTTAATATTTCTTATAGTCAAAGTGAACTATTAAAAAAGAATAAAGAGAGTGAAATTATGAAGTATTGCCGATAACAAAATATCAATCATATTTTGATAGAATTATTCATTAAATATTTCCCAAAATTAATTTAGTAAAATAGTAAATGAATTTTTAGATCTTTGAAATAATCAGAGTGAAGTATTGAAAGAATTTTATTTTAAAATTTAAACATCATTTTAATTTAAAAAATATATGTTTTTTTATAACTTATACAATTATAATTTGTACCATATTTGAAGATATTCTAAAAATTATTTATTATTTTAAATGTTAGATATTTTTATTTATTTCAAAAAAATGTTATATATGACATAATTATGTTTTTTATACTCTAGAAAAACTCAAATCAAATAATTAGATCAATGCCATTTTTGTTCATATTTGAAATTTTTTATTTAAATATTTTAATTATAATTAAAAAATATAGTTGTGGAATCCAATTGATATCTTAATTTAAATTTACTAGTAACTTAACATATAATAATCTAATTAACTTATTTGAATTTTTGTTATACCTTTCTTTGTTTTGTTATTCAATTTTAGATCTTAGATATCTGTATTTGTAAAACAAAAGGTAATTAATTTCTAAACAACAATTATATAAATACGATAATTTCATTTATTTAATGTTTGTTTTAATTTATATAATTCTAGTTATTTGTAAAATAAATATAAAATATTATTAATTAATGTAGAATTGCTTACAATTATTTTTTAATTTTCAGAATTACTATAAAAGTAATGTACTTTGAAAATTTTTAAATTTTATAAATGAAAATTTTTTTAACTTGAAATTATATTTATAACCTTAAAGATGGAATGTGAGTATAATTTATGGAAGTGTAAATTTTCATCCATAAATTAATAAAATATTACAAATAAAAAAATATCGATCATATATTGATGAAAATAATAAATTTTTATTCGAATGTTTTATATTTAGATATTTGGGTATTTAAATATAATTATATGAAGCATATATATTATATATATATATATAATATAAAACAAAATAAATGAATAAATAAGTTGTTGGACTTTTTAACCAGCCTAGCTTAATGAGATAGTTTAATTGTCACCATCCTTTCGTTAAAGATTTGCCACCAAATAATAATGAACCCATTAATGCCATTGTTTTCCGGGCACTACAAATAGGCCTTGTTGGAACCCTTGTTTTCCTCATTCCTAACTTTCCTTCAAGTAGGCACAACTGGCAAATAAACTTTATCTCTACTTCTTTAATCAAATATGGCACTTGCTAAGGATCACCATGTCACCTCAGTTCAAACTTGTGCCTATAATGGAAACTTGATGGCTGATTTTTCCCCTTTAGATCCTTACTCCGTCGATGAAAAACACAAACAGCTTGTGTTTGAAGAAGGGGAAAGCAATCTCAAGAACTTAGCTATGAGCCGCTCTTCTTCTTCTCCTCCTCTTGGCAGTCCTAGTAGTGCTAATTCTAATGAATTATTGTTTCATTCTGCAACCCCCCACCATCAATCCCATGAAGAAGCTCATTCTTTGATCAATTTCCGAGGTGGGTATGATAGCTTCTTGCATGGTCAAGGATCTTTGCTTAGCTTTGAGCATAATAATAAAACTTGCAGTGGTAATAAAGATGATTATTCGGCTTGGGATGGGAATTTTAATTATAATTATCAGTGGAATCAGATGAATCCAAAGTTATCAAGTGTTGACCATCGTTTGGTTGAAGATATCAACTGCTTGCAAACAGCTAGTAATTTCAATTCCATCGGCAATCCTGAAAAGGGAAATCATGGAGACTGGTTGTACTCTGAAGGCACTATAGTTACTGATCACAGCATTCAAGAATCTGGAACACAAGATGTAAACTTCCATAAGCGTCCCCATATGGTAATTTCCTTTCATTGTCTTTTCTCCCATTCTCGCTCTTTTTTCCTATAGATTTCGGTAACTAGATTCGCCTACTAAAACCTTCTTTCAATACAAATTATTTCATTGTCCTGACTCGAATTCGAGACCTCCAGTTGAAAGATCTTTCACCAGCGTATCATCTTTTTTCCTTTAATTTGTGAATCATGGTCAAAGTTTGCGGTCCAATCCAAGATGTTCATGATTAATATATGATGGACTAAGTTTTCTTACGATTACAGGGAGAAAATATGCAAGCTCTAAAGAAGCAGTGCAGCAGTGCAACTAAAAAGCAAAAACCTAAGACCTCTCCATCTAAAGATCCGCAGAGTATTGCTGCCAAGGTTAGCTTCAAACTTAAGTAACAAAATTTTCTACTTCCTTGAAATCAAGTTTGCTTTAGCATGAAGGAAAATCGACATCGATTTCGGTTCTAAGACAGAATCTTTGTCTTTTTTTTTTCATAAAAGAATCGAAGAGAACGGATTAGTGAACGTCTCAAGATATTACAGGACCTGGTTCCTAATGGCTCAAAGGTAGGTTTTGTTTCTGATATTCCTCTCGTTCCTTTTCCTTCTTTCTTGAATAAGGTTTCTTCTTCTCTTTTCTTATTTTAGTAAAATTTCTTCATTCCCCCCATTAATGGTTATGTAATGCCCAGGTTGATCTGGTTACCATGTTGGAGAAAGCCATTAGTTACGTTAAGTTTCTTCAACTGCAAGTAAAGGTAATCACTACTAAAATTTAATGTTAATATAAATCAGTATTTTCTTTGGTAAAAGGATTTGTCGATATATATATAGTTTTATCTTTTATCATGCAAAGTCCCTAATCATGGTTTTGATATATAAATCGGAGCAGGTTTTGGCAACAGACGAGTTCTGGCCGGTTCAAGGAGGGAAAGCTCCAGATATTTCCCAAGTAAAAGAAGCAATTGACGCCATCCTTTCATCTCAGAAAGACAGGAATTCAAGTTCAAGCTCCGAGTAATTCAGACATCCAAGAAGAAGAAGATCAAGAGCAAGAAGAAGAAAATAATATAATGTGTAAACATGCAATTCCAAAGCAAAGAACAAGTTTTGTTTTGGAAGTTAGAAACATGTTGGATTGATCAGCAGAAGCAAAGAAAAAAAAGGCAAAAAAACAAAAAACAAAAAACAAAAACAGAGAATCTGAATAGAAAATAACTTTTGCTTAATTTGCATATGAAGATCTTGTAAAACTAATATAACTAATTAATCTATATTTTTCACAGTGTAATTTTTCCCATTAAAAAATATTTTAATTTATTTACTTTTTGGCTGATGGGTATTTGATGTCGTATTAATGCTTGGATCTGATCTCTAATTAGATCTAAATTTATTTATAGATTGAGTTTATCTCTTAATATTTATGATCGTATTTAAAATGACTATATCCAACAACTATCTGTTTTGACATTACACCAAATCCAATAACTCACATACAATAATACTCTTTTTACTTCAACAAATTATTACAATATTTTTAATTACGATCATAATTTAATTTAATTTAATGTTATCCCATCTAACAACAATTCCTACAATCTCTTCTGAAATAGCATTATTTTATAAAAACATAAATCCATAAATAATTAATGATTCTTTTATGTTTTGTATTCTTCTTCTTAAAATCATAACTAATTATAATTTTTTTGCTATTTATTTACATGTGTTTTCGTTTATTAAATTTTTAATATCTTATAATTACTATTCATTTATCTTTGATTTTTTTGTTTTTAAGGAATTAATTAATTAGAAAAGTGATGGTGAATTTAATTTATTTATGATAAATTCACATTTCAAATATGTTTATTCTGCAATTAGTGAATGATAATGCTATGTTGTTTTATAATTTACTTTGTGCTATTATATTATTTTTTTATTGAATAGATATAATATATATATATATATATATACATTCATATTTTAATAACATTGAAGATTATTGAATTATTAGAATAAAAATATATTATATATGAGAAGTTCTTGATATCAAAAATAATATTCAATTATTAATTTTAAATTGATTCTTATTAATGAGAAGATAAACAATATAAAAAAGTTTGTTAAATATCAAATTTATTTTCCTTGCTATTTTAATTTTGTTAATCGTATTTTATTTCTCATCATATACCTACAAAACATTTGATTTTTAATGATCAATATTTACCATTTAATGCGATTGATATTTAATTTTCAAGTTTGAAATATCTTATCCAATTGGTATGATATTTATAAACTGCATCATCACTTTCCACCATCATAAAAACACACCTGTTAATCTATTGATTTTTATCACTAGGGCAATTGTTGATCCTTGTCTCTTTGCTAGAATGGCATCAGTTTCTATATCTTATGAGGTTTTCATCAATTGTATAGCAATAAAATTTTTATTTGATAGGCTCAACTTAAACTATGAGTTTCTAACTCTAAAGAGTCATAAGAATTACATTTTTTTTGTTTGAGAATCATTAATACTATAGAAATTTTAATTTTTATTTGTTTATATTTATTATTCTTAAATCTCTATTAAACACTCATGCTTGAGTTGATTTTGATGTTTTTTATTTTTCTTGAATCAAAATTACTATAGAAATTTTAAATCTTATTATATCTAATCAATTTGTCAACTTTTAAGTGATTTAATTTAATTTTGATTGCAAATGCATGTATGTGTATAAGCAATTTATAGTTTAGGTTACAATAGTAATGTGGCATCAACGATCAATATGAACATGTAATTGATACCATATTCAAAAGGAGTTGAGATGGTGAAGGATAGGTATCTATCATTTTTTTTAGCTTTAGCTAACAATAATACTCTTATTAGGCATAGAGTGCTTGTAAAAAAATTAAATGCATTCTTTTTCTTATACGTGTGTGTGTTTATTATTAAGTTATCGATCAAAAGCATAGCTTATTTTGCATACAATGATTTTTGGTTACTAGAGTCTATGTACCAATTCACCTGTCAAGAACATGAACAATCATTAAAGCTTGTTCTATAAAGTGCTTTTATCAAGATTTGGATTGTAAAATTTCCATTTTTGAATATCACTTCTAATTTAATTTTCACAAACTTTAGAAATTGTTACTTTGGATAGGCTGATAGGCATGTGATAATCTTTTTTAGAATCCAATGGTCTATTTCTTACTAGGATATGAAAATAAATTTACTTTCCATGATCTTGAACAAGCATAATTGGTGAAAATTATTAAGAATTTCTTACACTAAAATGGCTAATTGAATTATTTTGTTAGGATCATTTATCCATCATTGAAAAAAGGCTTCATTTTTCTTGTTTTATAATATATTTTATTATTTCATGTGGTAGAGAAATTCATGAATGTATGTTTAAATGCCTTTGTTGTTATTGTCCAAGACTACTTCTAATTATTGAACAATCTCTTGCATAACAATGCATCTAATAAGTTTTGTAGCTTATGATCATATTAATGTTGTTTATCCCTCTCATTCCCTTGCTAATATGAATTGAATGTAGTTTAAATACTATTGAGAGAGACAATAGGTTTTAATGCCTTTGATATCAATTTTGAAGCTACGTGGGAATGCTTACAGTTTTACCCAACATAAGGTTAGATACTTGAAATATTTTTATGTTTTGCTATAATTAACATTTTGCTTTGACAATTATGTAATGATTTTGAGCATGCAATCACACAAATCTTACTGATGATTTTTAATCACTTCTATATCATCACCATACCAATAAATAATTAATATACTTAATGAATTATAAATCATTAATTTATTTATAATAAGGGATTTAGATTACAGGCCTAGAATGAACACAAATATGCTTACCAATCAAATAATCTTACTTCACGTTTGTCATAATATTTCATCTCTTAGTTAGTGCCTAACACTACAAGATATCAATGAATTTTGATTCTAAAAGCTTTATTTTCTTATAAAAAGGATTATCTTCTAATGTTGGTTGTTGAAAGCCAATGGCCTTCTATTGCAATACATTGCAAAGTAATACATCTTTCCTAAGCATTCTTATTTTTCTTTTTCTTTTTCATTCTCCTTTTGCTTTGTAGAAGGTCAAATTTTAGCAACAATATTTGCATAAAACTTTCTAAAACATGTTTTTTTTAGCTTAGTTTCAGTTTCAGATGATATGCATGATGTGTGGGTATATTTTCTAAGCTCAATACTTACTAGATCAGTCTTATACTTGATTAAATGCTTTCATGTATATTTCTTAGATTATTTTTCCTTAATGTTATGCATCACATGTCAAAAATAATCATTTATCATAATTTATCTTGATATATATATAACTTTTTATTAATTTAATATCTATAACAAAAATTAGTATTTTATTTGAAAAATAAAACATATATGTATCTTAATGAAAACTAGTATTTAGATTGAAATAGAATTACTTTTTCTATTAATTTATTCATTTATATTATATTAATGATGAGAAATGGTAATTATGTAGTTTCTTTTCCCTTATTTCACATTTTTAGCATAGTTTTAAATATATTTTGGACAATTCTAAGAGTTTTTTACATTTTGATCCATTTAATCTAACAAGCATGATCCATTTAATCTACCAATGTATTGGTGATTTGATATTCAGACATTCCAATAATTGTGATGCTCTATTCTTGGTAAGGAGTCATAAGTTGAACCTATTTTGAATTTCATTCTTTAAATTATTTATTTTACTTATAATGACTTGAAAATTTTTTGATGTAGGTTATTGCAAATAGAAATAATAGGAAGTTTGATAATGGATATCAAAAATTTATTTGTTTATTGATTTTTTTATGATTTTATATTTTTATTTTCCATTAACTTTAATTTGTTATTTATATCATTTTATTATAAGTGTAATAAAATTTTATATTTATTATCATTATTTAAAATAAATTATTATTTTATACAATACTTTTACTATTAAAAATTTATTAATGAAAGTCATTACTTATGATGAAAATTATTTCAACATGAAAATATTCATTATTAATGTAAAAATTAATCACAAACACTATTTAGTATAATGATAAAAACTTTCTCATTATAAGTTTCATTTACAAGAAGAAAATTTATTTTAACAATAAATTTATAGATCATAAGAAAATATAAATAATGATGTGTGTATGTTTGCATGATATTTTAGGTATTTTATAGTGTTATTTTGTACTAGTTTATTATATTTTCTTGGTAGGTTTAAAGTGTTCATTAAGTGTGTAGAGTATAAAGGAGTTTAAAGTGAAAAATGATAAGACAAGCAAGAAAAAAAAAGCTGTCACCAATCATAACAGTGAAGGTGCAGTCATGATAAACAAAAGTAGAAGTGAGATATGCAAACAAACTTTCTATCATGAGTGCGATAAATTCATCCCGAGCGCAACAACACTAAATTGTTAAGTTGGAGCACATTCTAAGAGAGGATAATTAAGAAATGAATGGGGGTTCTCACACATTCCTAACATGAAAGTAAAGGGATTTACGAGCAGAAAAGGTTAACATAAGGAAGATGAAAAGCCTCTATCGCCATCTTTATCCTTTGAAGATAAAAAGGCACCAAAGTTGAGAAAGAGAGACATCCATTTATTGAGAAAAAGTTGCATAAATCTTGAAAGCAGGAATTAGAGAGAAAAGTTTGTGTTTTCTATTTTTCTTCTTAAATTCTTGTTGAAACTCTTTAGCCATATGTGGCTAGATCTTTTATGTGAGGATTGCTACTTTAGACCCCATTTTAGGGTGATTTAGAATGTTTAAGTTATATTTGTTATGAATGTTTGAATTTATTGGGATTTTTATTAAGAAATTAAAATCCATTTTGGTTATGCTTACAATGAAAGTTGATGCATAATTGATATAATTGATTTGAGCATTCAAGTTTTATTTGTATATATAAGAGATTTACATGCTTAAAGACTTAACACATGAAAATTGTTTCAATTGATGGTTGGGTTTCAATTCCTATGCTTAATTATTATTCTTTTTTAAATTGCTTTAATTGATTGTTTTGCTTAATTTTAATTTTAATTATTATTATATTTGTTTTGGTTTTAAATCTAAAAAATTTTGTTATTGTTTAAATAAATTGGAAATTGACTTGTAGTGAATTAACAAAAATCCTTGTGGGATCAATAACCATACTACTTGTAGTTGGTTTTGGAATAATGAAAATTTATCATCAAATACCAAAGGGATGACTATTGTAATATGTTTCTAACAGCGGGATATAAATTCTCATCATTATTTACTTTTAACTAGAGAGCATTTAATGATGGTCACAACACATTTTTTATTGTGACTAAAGACTTTTAATGACGAAAATGCACTTAGTGATATATAATAATAATAATAATAATAATAATCTTATTATTATTATTATTATTAATTTATCAGAATATTTCCAAACTTTGAAAATAAGGTTAAAGTTCATGGTGAATATATTTTTCATTAGATATGGAAAATAATACGTACATGGTGATGGTACGTACCAAGTAGAAACTTCATGCATGCATCTTCATAGATAATCTAAATCATGTATAATAACAACATATAATATAAAGATATAAAATATTTAACTTTAGGGCGGCCATTAACAATAAAAGACATCATAAAGAACAAAGCATATCATGAAGCAAACTACATTCTTGAGATAGATGATGATAATTTTGCAAAAACCCTACTAGATTATGTACTAAGATAGTCAGGAAAAAGTTTACACGTTGGTGATATGCATGGAATATAAAAGAAGTATATCAAAAATTTATAAATATAAGTTGATAAATAAATTAAATCAAATCAAATAATTTAAATTAATTTAACATTATTTAATTTAAAATTTTAAGTTAAATAAGATTTATTGATAATTTATCCCTTTAATATATTTTGTGCATAAATATCTATTAAATATAATGCATAATCTCAAAGTTTATATTAATTATACATCTTTATTATTTCATTAACTTTAATATATGATATTGCAGCTTGAAAATGGATTAACTATTAAAAAGCCTTAAGTTGAAATAAAGTTTAGCAATTAGGCCAACAAAATAGGCGTGGTTGTTTGCAACATTCCTCTCCAAAGAGAGATTGTAATATTAAATTAAAAATAAATATTCCCTTTGATAAATATATTTTTAATTTTGTAAGAATTATAAAAAATTATTACTATATTTATTATATCTTTTCTTAATTATGAGAGAATAAAGTATTTTTTATCACTAAATTAATTTTTTCAATTTTTAATATAATTAAATAAAAATTTAATAGAAATTTAATATATTAATTATTTTATTAGAATCGTAATTGGACTATAATTTGATATAAAAGAAAATAAGGGCTTTTTTCAAGATTATGAAAAATAAAAGAAATTTTGTAAAAATACTATATTTTTTTAAAAATTACAAAAGTATATAGATTTTCTTTGAAAATATTTATAGAAATGGCGATTTTTAAATTTAAAAGTTTGACTTATTTTATAAAAAGTTTTATTTTAGATTTATAAAATATAATTTTTTTTTATAATTATTTTTAAAAATCTGGGAAATAATTAGGGATGAAAAGAATAATATAAGATTTAATATATAAATTGAGACGTAAACTGATGAAAATTACTTAAGATAATAATGGAAGGCCCAGATGATCACATGGAATGCTAAACAACACTAAGAAAAATATTTATATAAATTCAGTTAATATATTTATTTTTTTCATTTAGATAATATAATTTTATTAGTTTGATGAAATAAAATAAACGTTCTGGGATAATAATATTATGTTTAAGCATACGAAATTTTTATTTCTAGTAATCGACTTAATTTAATTTCTATATCAATATATAAATATATGCGAAGATTATAAAAATAATGACCTAATATGAATAAATATTAAAGAAGAAAACATGGTTACTACTATCTATCCTAATGCTGTGCAATGAGTTGTAACGTGGAATGTAGTTAAAGAAGAGGCAGGGGGACCATTAGGCACGTGTTCTTTTTACTAACAATCACATGCTCAATCACATGCTCATATCCCACGTAAACCGCTATTCAAACAATCCCAAATTAAATGAACTAAATTACATTCTACTTTATTTTCATTTTTCATATTTTATAATGTTTTTACCAAAATCTTATAATTAATATTCATTTCATATTGTGTATAATTGTATAATGTATAGATTAATCTTTATTAGTATTTAGTTGTTTGTTATCGGTTATTTGTATATTGATTGCAAGTTAATATATTCAATAATAGTATTGAATTTATTTTAGATATCATACATTTTAATAAAATTTAAAGATGAAAAATACTATCATCAAAATGGATTAATGTAGCAATACGAATGGAATTCCATGGAAGATTAGTCAGAAATAGGGATATGCATGTCCCCTAATCAACCCAAAAGCATCCAATAATATTCTCTTAATCTGGTTTAGTTTTATTTAGTGAGTTAGATAAGATCTAGTGCTAGTGTTTTTTTTTAAACATTTTAGATACAAAATTCAACCACAATGATTGATCCCATCCACACAATTTTTTTATAAATATATTTTTAAAATTACAGCTTCATTAATTACGAGCATATACTTTTACGTGATATTCAACGTAATTAAGTATTTCATGTCGTTTTGAATTGATTTTCTTTAAATAATTAAAGCTATAAATCATTCTTGGAAACATGGCAATCATCAACTTCAGCAGTTTGTCTACTTGGAAGTTGGAATTCTGGGTATTATTTATCTTTTTTTTATTTATATATCTATATAATGAATTAAATTCTGAAATACTACAAATCTATCAGAACTGTTGGCTTGTACATTATTGTTGGCTCTTAGTTAATCTATCATGCAATTATGAGCGTCAAATTATTTTACCATGCATTATTTCGTAAACGTAATAGGATCTAGATTAACTATTATTTTATATAATATTTAATTGACTTGTAATATATGCATTTGATTTCAGATTTTGATACAAATGTAAGATCTTTAGACCCATAACTCTTAAGATATAATACCATATTAGAAGTTGGACTTGTTAAATTAATGGTAAGCTCATGCATCGAATAATTTTAATTAATTTTCATGAAAAATCACTTACCAAAAAAGAAATCCCATATGACGATGAAGATGAAGATGAAGATTCTCCATCCTCAATTGCATCTCTCTTTTGTTTATCAAAATCGACTATTCAATGAGAATGTCTATCATGCATTATAATACAAGTCTTGGTTATTTATTATTATATTAAAGAGTGAATATGCACTTTGTGGTTAGGCACGAATGAGAACATAATTTAAGTGCCCATTTATTGTCAAGGAAAAAAAAAAGATTGCGATCTATATAAAGTATATACGAATGTAGACAAGCTGTTAAGCATGCAACTTCATATGAACTTTCAAGTACATACTCTAATAAATGTTCTTCAAAGGGTCATGTGACCTTTGAGAATGGCAGGTTGGATATTCTTTCATTGCTATGCAATTTGTGTTCTTTTAATTTTCTCTTTGTTATCGTTGAATACTTATTCACTTGTGTCTCGTATTGTATGTTAAGTATTTAAGGTTTGATTCATAGAGATTACAACTAAGAGATATCAACTGTTATCGACCATTTTTACAAGATAAATTTATCGAATTGCTTTGATGTTTATTGGCATTGGGTAGACTGTAAGGTGTTCTTGTAGAAAATTGAATATGAGTTGCATTATGAGAATTCCATGGAATAAATTTAATATATATATATATATATATATTGTATGTGTGTATGCATATGTTACCAAAGAAGATTGTGATATTTAAACCATAATTGATAACAAACAAGTGTAATTAAAGTCGTTGTTGAAGAATTATGTATAATTTTTTGTTAATGAGTCAAAATTATTCAATAATATGAACGTGTAGATGATAGTTAAGCATGAATTAAAATAAATATGATCATAAAAAAATAAGAAGATTATGATCTTAAGCAAGAAAGAATACAAGCTGTTAAGGATGTAAATGCACATGAATCAAAAGGAATTGAATTGCTAAAAACCCTAATTAAAACACTTTTCACATATTATAATTGGTCATGTGATATGGGGAGGAGAATGATTTGGTTGGTTCATATCTCAATTTATTTCGAATAATTTAAATATATTTATATTTAAATAATTAAATAATTTTGTTTATGAATAAAATTTATATAGAGATTAATTTCATATATGGATAGGTTTAGTATGGAAGAGTCATGTGGTAAGCAAATGAATGGAGATGGCCGAATTAATCCACGTGAGACTGAACCAAAACATGGAAGGCCTGTAATTGCTTGGCTAATCGTTGACATTTAGTAGAGACATTATTTATTTGTGTCCACATTAAATTAGTCAAACTTGGCAACGTGGGAAACAGACTGGTACGGGCAATCAGGCTTTGCTCTTTTTATTTAATCATTTATTAATTTATTCTCCTTTTTTTTAAAAAAAAAAAAACAAAAAAGAATTATTGTATCGAGATTTAATCATTGATATACACTCCTTCTGAAGACCATGCTGCCTGCAAGCTCTATAAACAATGCCTTTTTCTTTTTACAGGAAAGCTTTATTAAAAATGTTAATATATATTAATTATTTTTCTAAACTATTAATTAAAGATATATCTGAATCACTTATATATATTTTTATAATATATAAATCAACTGGATACAAGATCAATACTAACTGTAAACTAATATATAGATTAAAGCATGTAGTAAATAAGTCCCTAGTGATTACTCCACCTTGTCTCCACCATCATGATATAAATTGGTATAATGGGTATACTGTGTGATTTATTTTGTTGTTATTACTGATCTAACACTTTGTTGTTAGTTTTATAGTTGCCTTCAACTCCTAAAACTTTTTTAAAATTATTATATTTATGAAATGTATAGATTAATTAAATGAAAAATAACATATTATTGCCCTAAATATTAATTTTTGGCCAAGAGACTCTAACACATATTCACAAATGATAAAGCATAATGATATTTTTTTAGTGATCTTATTATCCTCGTCTTATTATTCATTTGATAATATATTTAGGTTGGAACAATTGCAAATTTGGTATTCAAATTTTTTTAAGTGCTTGAACAAATTTTTATTTAATTGAGTATCTAATTTTTTAATTTTTATATAAATTTAACATAAAATGATAAGAACTATAATTTACTACAAATAACATTAAAATATTTTTAAAAATTATAATTTAAAAGTATATTGGTTAAAAGATGAAGCTAGTTGTACATCATGGGTTCATTGCAATCTATAGTTCATTTTCTTTACTTTTTTAGTTAATAGTTATATGGAATGTACAACTTAATAGCTAGGTGATTCTCTTGATTATATATATGATCATTTCTTCTAAATGAACGATATAAGAGAAATTGTAAATATCATACATGGTATCAGAGCAAGCCTTAGTGATAACAAATGAAAACTCTAAGATAAACATAGACTTCATTTCAATTCAAAATGTAGATCAACTAAGAATGCAGCTAGTGAGCGTTCTATTGGACAGATCTAATTATATCTCTTGGAGCATATTTATGACCATTTCACTTAGAGCAAAAGATAAGCTAGACTTTATAAATGGGAAATGTCTGACGCTAAAAGAAGATGATGTTGACTTCTATAAATGGAAGAGAACAGACTCTCTATCAATTTCTTAGACTTTGAACTCATTACATAAGAAACTTATGGAAGCTTTTATTTATGTTACTACTACTAAACAGTTATGGAATAAACTAAAAGAATAATATGATAAAATAATGGTCTTAAAATGTATCAAATCAAATGAGAAATTGGTTCTTTTTAATCAATATAATATGATTATAATGATGTGTTTCATAAAGCTTAAAACTAGATATAACAAGGATATCTACTTTGAAATCAAGGGTTATCTTGAATGGTTCATTGATATGAAAAAAAGAAGAGGAAGGTGAATGTTGTAATTGATGAATCCTTACTTTGAACTACAATCTAAATGCTTCTTTAGCAAAGGGAATACTAAGATAGTCTCACTCATCTAGTAGGAAATAACAAAGTACAACTAAACATAAGTAACTACTTCCTTCTCCTTTGTAAAATAAGTAGTTATAAGCTTTTAATATATGGAAACCAATTGAAATAATTTTAGAGCAAAGCTCTTTATTTCATTACTTACCTACTTGTCTTAAGTCTTACAAACTCTTTTTTAATTTATGGATCTACCCGAAGGTAACCTTTGTATCGCTTTCTAGTGGGTTTATGTAATAATCTTCTTCAATGTAACCATAAAAGTAAGTATTATTAATATCTAGTTAGTAGATTGGCTAGCCTTCGATTACTGGGATGGCTAGTATTAATCTAACTGTCACTATCTTAGTAACTAGAGAAAAATTATCATGATAAACCACCCCATACTCTTAGTTATATACTTTTATAATAAGCCTGGTTTTATAGTTATTGTTCTTATCATTTGCATTGAATTTGATCATATACACCCATTTGGTATTGATTTTCTTTCTTGCAAGTAAAACTATTAATTCTCATGAATTATTACATTCTAAAGCATTTAACTCATCTTGCATGTCCATTTGTTATCTTCATTAGCTTCTCTAAAACTTTTAGGTCCATGTGTTAGTGACATTTGTGCAATAAATTAAATGTATGTTTGGTTATAAATGAATGGTGTAGGAAGAAAAAAAGAAGGTTTAGTTGGGGTCACTATGTTAGTAACAAAATCTTCCATGTATGTTAGAGCATGTCTATGCTTATTACTTCATTATAAATATGGTTCAATTGGGAACCGAAAGTCTTAAGTGAGAAGATCAAGTAAGTTTGGTAAGGTATGATTCATTTGGTTGGTTTATAGATCATACGGTAATGGTTTGGGTAAAGGTATTAGGTTTAGGTAAATGTATGTGTTTTATATGGAAAGGTGTAGTCATGAAATATAACATCTCATGATAAAAGTACCTTATCATTTTATATGTCATAAAGCTTATAAGCCTTTACCCCAACTTCATAACTTAAAAATATGCATCTTAAGCTCTAGCATCAAATTTTTATTTGAATGGGTATATGTTTATGGCATTGCATAAGAAATCAAAGGTTAAAATTAGAGTAATCTAGAATTATATAATTTCATATCTCAAAAAGGATTTTCTATTACAAAATTGAACTAAGTAATTTGTTGATAATGTAGGTGGCCATTAAGATAGATTCTCCCAAAAAAAGGTTTAAGTGAATTTAATTTGAATATAGGTGCTTATACTATATCTAACAATTGCTTATGCTCTCTTACATATGATTTATTGATGTATAATTTTATTCTTTTTGAAAGTATCTGTTACATTAATTATTTAAGAACTTTGTACCATTATTAGATTATACAAATCTCATTTTTTTATCAAAATGTATCGGTACGAAGGTAATAAAATGCTTACGCGCATTAGAACTGAAATTCCTAGAACCGCTGGCAACACGTACGATTTATAGTGGTTCGGCCAACTCTTGCCTACATTCACTTTCTCCTAAGTCTCAACTTAGGGTTCCACTAAAATCAATTGATTTACACAATAAGGATTCCCAAATGAATCCAATCCCTAGTGTTTTCAAGGCTTACACTCTAACCTTTACAATTTCAATCTTACAATCAACTCAAACACAAAATAATCCCCAATGGATTAATCTCACACCAACCCCAAAAAGATTAGAATTATACACAAAGAGCAATTGAAGAAACAAGTTTGAAACTTACTTGTGACAGATGAGTATAGCTCAAAAATGAATGCTCTGCAAGTATATTTTCGTTAGCAAAGAAAGTATAAAAGTTGTTATAATAAAACTAGCCATTTCTCAGACTTTAAAACTTGATTTCTAAGTCGTGTATGGCCATACGGTATTTATACGCCCGTATGGATTCAAAACTAGCCGTTAGAAAAAGGGAGGGAACTGTGGTACGACCGTACCATCACTTGGTACGCCCATACCAACCCAAGTTTCCTGATACACAATTTTCCTACGAGTTCACGTACGGCCGTACCACACATTGGTACGCCCGTACCGAAGCAGGTTTACTGATACACCATTTTCCTGCGAGTTCACGTACGACCGTACTACCCACTAGTGCGCCCGTACTGAAGCAGATTTACTAATACACACATTTTCCTACGAGCTCTGGTACGGCCGTACCAACCAATGGTACGCTCGTACCAAACTCAATGGAACAATACTCACTAGGCACGGCCAGCCATATGGTCGTACAACACACAAACGATATGTGGTACGCCCGTACTAAATGTGGTACGCCCGTACCATATAAGAAAACACTTAGAAAATTACAAATAACTTAAATTGACTCACACGTGACTCAACAATCAAAACCTAGGGTCTAACAATCTCCCCCTTTTTGATGTTGGCAATCAATTTAAGTTTAATTTGCAAAAATACATTCAATGGCATCAACAATCAACCAAAATACACAGAGATGACATAAACAAACACAAATATCAAATCACATGAACTGAATAAACATCATAATATATATAAGAGATATAAAATGATACAATATCCAAAAATAAACATACACTAAAGAATATACAATGAAAATATCAAACTACTACACTAACTAAAGTCTGTAGTCCTAAACATATAATAAACTAAACATCTCCTCCTATGACAACATCAAAAAGAGATGATCACTCAAGGTCCTGAGGAGGAGGTGGAGTCGATGGAGGCATAATAAAAGGATCTACGACTACGCTAATGGAATGGAGAGTCGCTAAAGTAGAAGTAGCAAACTCCCAAAAATCAGCTATGTGCTGATCAAGCCGCTGATCAATAGAGACAATGCGCCGCTCTAGTTCAGCCATAGCCGTGGTAAGAGAGTCAAAGTGCTGAGCGAGCAAGTCAGCAAGGGCAAGATCAGTCATAATGAAAATGGAATAGGAAAATAATAAAAATCAATAAAATAGTGAAAATATGAGAATTTGAAAATTTCGTCAGAAATTCAGCGCAGTTTAAAAAACTAAAAACTGAAAGCTGCATAAAAATTAGTAAAATTTGACACACAGTTTCAAAATAATATCCTAAGCACTAAACTCTAAAGAACCTAAAGCTAAATAGGCCCAGAATAATTTAAAATGGAAAATAATTGAAAAAGGCAGTGAAAAAGCAATAAAACAGTTAAAATGGAATTTAAAAGTAGTGAAAAGAATGAAAACAAACCCAAAATGATGAATGGGAGAGGATTTGAACAGACTGCCACAGGTTGAGAGTGATTTGGAGAGGAGGGGAGAGGAAATTTGAGAGGAAATCTGAGTGAAAATGAGTTGAAAACTGAAAAAATGAGTTTTTAAACTGATATCAGTGTCGCGTACGGGCGTACGGTCTGGGCATACGGCCATACAAGCCAAAATGAACTGAAAATTAGGATCATGTACGGGCGTACGGGTGTACGGGTAGAACGTACGACCGTACGATGCACAGACGTTTGGAATTCAAGATCGCGTACGAGCGTACCTCCCAGGCATACGATCGTACGAGGAAACAAGAGGAAATTCTTCACGAGGCCCCGTACGGGCGTACCACATCTGGTATGGCTGTACAGTGATAGGTACGGTTGTACCGAAAATACTTCAGATCATACCAGAATGAGCTGAATGAAAGCGAGAGACCTGTACGGGCGTACCCACAGTACGTACGGCTATACGGGGACCAAAAAAAAGAAAATTTTAAGAGATTTTTATGAAAATTTTGAAAGATTCCAAGTCCACCATTACACCTATTTCAAAAATGACCCATCTATCATCCCTAATTCATGTTTGATAAAGTTCAATCGTTCTTCACTTAGGGGGTTTAGTAAAAATATCGGCCAATTGGTGAGTTGTATCAATGAAATCTAATACAACCTTCCCTTTTTGCACATTATCACGTA
>CANYBF010983620.1:0-16163 GCA_948192965.1 Dalechampia spathulata | reverse complement strand
ATTAAACTTTTTATTCCATATTCTCAAATCTTATTTTACATAAATCATCTTATACATAAATATGTCAATTTACTTATGTAATATTCCATTTTTCACTAATCCATAATTATTTCCATACGTATTTATTATACGTACATCTTTTGCTCGTATAATTCGATTATATGATTCTCAATCATACTTAATTCATAAATTATGTATACTCTAAAATAAATTATAATTTATCTTAATTCCTTAATTGTATGCATTTCCATGCGTACGTAATTATTTTTACCTTGATATACATGTAAATTATCGCTCGATCCGATTTTACACACTTAAGCTCATTTTTCGCTTTCGACTTAGTCTACCATCGTTTTATCATCATTTCTTAATCCCGATAAATATTTCCTATTGTTTTCATAATATTTACAATTTTCACCTTGAATTACGTGTATTTCCAAAATTCCACATCATCACCTATTTTCGATCGTACAGGGGATAATTTAATTACTCGAATTATTAATTATTTTTGCTTTAAAAATGAGGATGTGACAAAAACGAATAGGGGTAAAATGCTATATGCGTAGCACATAGCACTATATGCGCACGCATATAACGAAAAAAAGACGTTTGGTCGAGAGCCTTCTCGGAACCAAATCTAATGTGCGCCATATCATATAATGTATTAGCACATAAAATGATGCTTATTGGGCACGGGGCGCATGTCCCAATGTGGCCACAGTGGGCTCCACGTGACGTGTCAAAATGCAATGTGTGCAGCACATCACCCTATGTGTGCCACACATAGGCTATGTGTGGTGCACATAGCCTTTGAATTTTTAATTTTTGGATTGAAAATTACAATTTTACCAAACCCTAGTTTTCCCTATAAATATGAGGTTAGGGGTTCGTGAAAATCAATCCAAAATTTGCCAAAAACAGGCCAAACTCTACCAAAATCACTTCCCAAAATTAAATTAAGCACCTAATTAATTAATCTGCTAGGATTTTAGAGACCAACTAGCACTAGTTAGGTCCCCAATCATGCTTGCAAGATTGTTGAAGAAAACCTACTGCCATAAGGTAAATCTTCATTTTTCTTCCATTTTCCTTGGATTTTTGCATAAATCCTTCTATTTTTTGGCTTGATTTTGTGTTGATTGGCTTCAATCATGTTGGGTTGTGGTTGCTAATGCTGTTTTGTAACTAAAACTACACAAATCTAGCTTTGATCTACCTAGATCCGGGTTAGATTTCATGATTTTCCCAAAAACCTCCATTCTATCACTATTTTGCAGGGGATATGTTGCGCATATAACCTTATGTGCACCACACATAGCCTATGTGTGGCGCACATAGAGCTATAAGCTATGCATATAGCCCTAAAAATTTCCAAAAAATGTTGTTTTTCCTCGATTTTTGTTCAATTTTTCACCCGATCTAACCAATTCAGTAGCATTTCAGGCTTTTCCATGCCTTTAGTGCTCTAGATCTTTCAAAAATTATATAGATCTAATTGATTTCAACCTTGAAATTAATTTTCCAAAATTAGATGCTCATCTACGGGTCAAAAATGCATTTTCCTCCTTAGATCTACTTAGATTTAGCCTGGATCTCGTGTTTTTGCTGAAAAACTTCAATTTCTCCAATTTTCTCTGCCATGTGTGCTACACCTTCATCTATGTGCAACGCACATAGGCTTCAGATTTTCCAGAAAATTGGTTTTCGCTTCCATTTTTGCCCGTTTCTGTCTCAAATCTAATGTTTCCAACAATATTAATGGCTTTTCCGTAGTCTTAATGTTTTGAATCTATCAAATATTGTCCAAATCTAATTGATTTTAGCATTAAAATTAATTATTCAAGTTAATTACATAATTACTTGTTTGGATTTACAAAACAAAGGCCAATTCAAGTTCAAAACGAGGTACTGTCTTCATTAAAGTTACTATACTTTGTCTGTAGATCATTTTTATACTGATAAATTTGATTTTCTTGTAGATTTGCGTTTGATGTGTGGTGCACATCATGGTATGTGCGCAACACATTGCCTATGTGCTACGCACATAGCACTATATGTGCATGCATGTTCTCTGGAAAATTTTCAAAAAATTGGATTTTTCAATCATTTTTCAACCCGAATTGATTTTTCCAATAACATTTAATGTTTAACAGTAACTCAAGTGTATTGGATCTACCAAAAATTAATTACATTTAATTAATTTCGACCTCAAAATTAATTTTTCATGATTAAATACCTATTTAACTCGTATAAATGTGATTTTTGATAGGATTTAACTCAAATTGGTTGAGTTGCTATCTCCAATTGTTATTCTGTGATGTTAGTATTCCCATTTGATTTTTCATGATCAAACAAAAATAATTTTGCTTAAAATTATTTTTATTTTTACTATCCGACTCGTATAAATTCACATGATTTGTTGCCAAAAATTACTGGACTTTGACTATTTGTTCATGCTTTCACATGGTATTGAACTAATCAAATAAATCCTAAATTCATTTGATACTAATGAATTTATTTGTTTATTTTGCATATTAATCATTCGTGCATTTTCAGCTCGTGCTACTCGAGAGGAAAAATCAACCAAGGAGGAGGGGATGTTACTTAACACCCCAAAAATGTTGTATGCATGGAGATTTGTGTAGTAGGATAGGATTATTATTGGTCTGTAATAATTAATCCCCTAAAATCCCATGTGTATCCCCTATTTCTTCGATCCCTTTCACCAGTCTCTATATTTTTATTCGTGAATGGTTTATTATATTTGCCATAATATATATGCTATATCATGTCACATGTTATGTCATATGCCACATCACACATTCCTATGCCATGACATACATATGTCATGCCATAACATACTTATCTCGTATGCCAATACAACCTAAATACGCCAATACGCAATCCAATACGTGCAATATATCATGCTACGTGCCAAATTGCCATGTCATTATACCATGTCATGTCACATGCCATATCGTATGCCACGACATATACCATGTTGAATACTAATTCATATACGCATCCCTATACCATGTCATGATATGTCATGCCATTACACACATATATTACTATGTCATATCATACATATGGTATGTCATCCGCTTCACATGTCATGCATATGCCATATTATCCACTTCATATGTCATGCATATGTCATATCATTCATCTCACATGTCATACATATGCCATGTTATTATGTTATTATGATTATGTCATGTCATGCATATGATATATCATGTTATTATGTCATCATGTCATATGTCATGCATATGTCATGTCACTCAAATGCCATATAGCATTAAATGTCATTCTACGCGTAACCTTGCAACGCCAAATTGCATGTCACGCTGTGTGCTTACATATATGCTTGTATGCTTGCCTGCTTAGGATAATTAACTCCAACTATAATGGTAAAATCAATTTTGGAAACTCATAGAAATAGATCTCCACCACCCGAACCCAATCTCTGAAGGGTTTAACTAGCACTCATGCTTTAGGTCGATTGGACCAATCCGGAACCATCCGGTGGCGACTCCCTTGCGACTCTTTTGAGTCCATATCATTCCTCAAGGTAACCCTCGGGAAGACTGCACTTTCGCTCCAAGTACGGTCCTCGATCCGTGAGCATCGCAAGCCTCTCTCTAGGCTCTGGCAGAAACTGACGCTCACAGATACGTCATAATTGAATGTTATTGCTGATGCCCTACAAGTTGCTACACAAAGCTATGATAGCAAGCAGACTTAAATATAGGTTTTGAGGGAGGAGATTACCTGTTTAGAGGAAGAGTCCATAGCTAACTTAGCCAAAGGGGAGAAACTGCTCAATAACAATACGAGCAGCTCAAGCAAAAGGCTGATTTCTCTACCATTTGATGTAATAACTTTAATTGAATGAGTCTAGGAATGGTGATACTTACAGTATGACTTCCCCTTGAGTTTCTTCTTGCTATGAATAATATGATCAGCCTATAACTTGATAAACTTTTCCTTAATGAGGAAATTAAAAATCTTCTCAGTTTTCCCCACATCAAAAGAATAATGATTATTGTGAGGTTGAGACTTTTTTTTCTCCTTTGTTAGCTTCATTAACAGCGGGCAAATGTATCAGTCAGTGGAAATCAAATCAGCCACAGCCACATCATGGTTGACCTCTTGACAATAAGTTCCCATGGTTGCTTTCCTTCTATAATTTTGCTCCTTTAGCAGCTCCTCATAATCTGACACCTTGGCTAACTTTTGAATGAAATCCTCCATGATAACTTTCACCATCAATGTTGGCATGATAAACTCCATTTTTTCTACTGAAGATTGTACGGCCACAAAAGGGGCATGTGCAATCGCTTCTACTTCTACACCTTGGGGAAATTCCCTTTACTCATTATGTTCCATCAAAGTTGAAACCTTTGTTGCAACATCGCGTGCTTCCAAGTCCTGAGACTTAGGCACAATTTCTTTTCCCAAATTATTTCTAGTTCTACAGGCATCATCAATGGGTCTTATCGAGGGTGCCAAAAATGATGTTCGTGATATTTTTGTATGTTGCGAGCATGCTAGAGAATTTGAGTATTCTCAAATTATGTACTTCTTTTAACTTCTAATCAAAACAATCGTGGATCTTCGATTTGCTTGTATTAGAGAATTAAACTCAGGAAAATAATGTTAAACAATAATGTATTATGAAAAATAAAGGGGCGATTAAATTTAAAGGATGGTTGTCTAAGAATAAAGTAAAATAAAAGTAAAACTAGAATGAAATTTGTTTCAGAGTGATTTTTGTTGATGGTTAATTGTTTGTCCTTTGATAGAACCGTCATTTCAAATATTAATAACTTTCATGTACCCACCTCCTGCAGTTCCTCCATAATCAACGTGATAACTACATCTATCAAATATTTCTAGAAAATTAAGCCGATTAAATTAATTAATGGTCTAATTTACCAAATATCATTTAATTAAAATATTAAATAAATTAATATAAAACTAATTTATTTAATTTTAAATTAATTAAATTCAATTTAGTTTTGATAAAAATAATTTAATTTAAATCTATTAAATTAATTAATGATCCAAATATTATAATTTAAACCTATTAAATTAATTAATGATCCAAATATTAAATATCATTTAATTACTAAAAATATTAAATAAATTAGTATGGAACTAATTTATTTAATTATTTCAATTAATTAAAATCCATTTAATTAAAATCCATTTAATTTATTGTATAAACATACTCTTCAATCCATGTTCACAGTCCCAATTTGTTTTCGTCGGGTTTTCTTGAATGTGTGATCTTTTTGAATTTTCTTGCTATGATTTGATATTCTTTCTCTGCAAATGTACTAACCTTTTCTTGGTTTTCTTGATCTGTGGTCATTTCCAATTTTCTTCAATCATTTTCTCATTATCTTTATCTCCTCATCAAGATAATGTGTCCTTCTTGGTTTTTAATAATGTTGTTAATGTAAAAATGAATTTCAGGTTTCTTGGTTTTAAGCAGAGTCCTCCTTCTCTGGAATTGCTTGGATATTAAGGAAAACAAATCAATGTCGACTTCTATGAATAATGAACTGGTCGATATTCGAGATGTTTGGACTAAAAATCTTGAAGATGAAATCAAGCTGATTCGTGAAATTGTGGATGAATATCCTTACATTGGTATGGACACAGAATTCCCCGGAAAACCTATGACGTCAAATTCAGATCCAAGGAACCATCAGCCTGAAGAAACATATCAAGAAATGACAAACAATGTGAATCAGTGCAAGTTAGTCCAGCTGGGTCTTTGTTTCTGTGATGAACAAGGCAATTTGCCAACTTGTGGAACTGATAAAGGAATTGCCTGGCAGTTCAACTTCAATGAATTCAACCCTGACGAAGATCTCCATACCAAAGATTCTATTGTATTCCTGGAGAAACACGGGCTTGATTTTGAAAAGATGCAGGAAAAGGGCATTGAATTTAACAATTTTGGGGAGCAGATAATGTCATCAGGAGCTTTAATGAATGATAAAATCAAATGGGTCACATTTGAAGGTTTATTCGATATGGGTTACTTTGTAAAGCTGCTAAAACCCAACCAACTGTTACCTGAAAATTCCATGGAGTTCAAAGAGATAATGAAGGTTTATTTTCCAGTGAGTTATGATCTTAAGAATCTGATAAAACTCACACATCATAATCCCACTAATCAGCAGATAATTCATGGCAATAACGAGCAAAAACTTGATGGTGGTCATGGCAGTAATGAGCAAAAAGTTGGTGGTGCGCTTCATGGTTCATTGGAGAAAGTGGGAAAAGCTCTAGGAGTGAAAAGATCAGGAGCGGCTCATCAGGCTGGTTCAGATAGTTTGCTTACTGTTCAAACTTTCTTAAAATTGATAAAAGGTTACCCTTATGTTGGAGAAAGTCTAGGTACCTGTAATGGTGTTATTAATCGGCTTTGATGTAGAAAATTTGGCAGGAAACAACATATTCTTTGAAAAGAAAAAACAAAGTTGACAGTAGAAAAGATTCTCTTCTTTAGCTTCCATCTTTCTTCTTCTCCGAATTTCATTTCCTGTTCTGTTTGTGGTTATGTTCTACTACAATGTTGCAGCATGCACATTACCATTTCGGTAAGGAACAATGGCATTTGTCAATTCAATAATTAAAAATATCGGGTAACACATTTTGGTTGTTTTTGGCTAAAACTTTCTCAGAAATCATCAGCTCGTTGGCCACAAAATCCTATAGAAATCATCCAACAGCAGCTCCTGGCAAAACAAAAAGAAAAAAGGCTTGTTTTTTGTCAAAATGATTTAATCTCTCTGTAGTCAAAGCAATCGACAAACACAGATCAACAGTCAACGGTTACTCCTGCTTTCAAATTCATGTTCTTTGAGAACCTGATGATTTTCAATTCAAGATTTTCCCTTCATCATTTGGTACGATTAGATCGGCAATGTGCTGTCTATTTCATTTTCATCTTCACTTTCTATTGATTTCCTGGTTGAGTCATCAGCTCCATCCTTGGACTCAGCAGCACTTCCTGTCCTTCGTTTCCAGATTCTGATGCTAAATAATTCTCTGATTCGACAAAATCTTCAACGTTGTTGCTGCCAGAAATCTTGATATTAGATTCTGTAATTGAGATCCCTCCTCTTTGCCTGTTATGTACATTGAGAGCATCCATACCAGGAAACAAGTTAAGTAAAACCATCAGTATCAGGTTGCTGTGTTCCAGGAATGATCTTACATCGTTTCTTATGAACAAACCAACCAATTCGGTTCAGTTTTACCAAAATTTTATCCGTTTGATCAAACAAACCAAATGTTTATGTTTTTCATTTATGCTTATTTTATTTTTTTGTACAATTATTTAAGAAATACAAGTAATCAAACCAAACAAATGAATCAATCTAAAATAGAAGTTCATTTTGATTTTTAATCTTTCTGTTTTTAATTCAGTTATTGTGTTTATTTGATTCGATTTACTTAGTTTTTGTGAATGTCAGTTTGGTTTGATCATACAACCCAACGGATGCTCATTTCTATGCATAATGATCACAGTAACCACTTACATCTCACAAGCAGCTTCAGGAGTTGAAAGATTCGCAAAAGTCTCCTGTCATTATAGCCAGAAGTTGACAAATTACAATAACTTCAGAAGCAAGTTTTAAAGTAGTGATGCAGTAGGTCAATTAACACTGCATTCTGCACTGTCATCGCGGAAGAGCTAGATAACGGATCAATGTTTGAGCTAGCTCACCATATCTATCGATGAGCGCTTTCATGATTTTAATGAACCGAGTTTTGTATATCATGAATTTTCCTTGTTTATTAAACAAGCTTGAACAAAAATCTTTGACTGAATTCTGGTTACTCAAAACAATCCAGTTCATTTGTATTCTTAGCAATTAAGGACAACATGAAACACCAAAACTCAATGTGAGTTGCATGTAAGAAAACACAAGAGTAACTAAGTCCTATAGTTCCCCGTCTGGTTCCCTAAAAGATGCCTCAAATTTTTAACAAAGCCAATTAGCAAGTTCAACAAATCCTGTGCTTTACGATTGTCATTTCAGTAAAGCATTTTCTTTTTTTAAGAAAAGAATGACACATGACTCTCATTTACAGCTTTCAGTTAAACCTTAACTAATGCCGACAAGGCTGACATACTTTCCCATTTAATTCTTGCCAAACAAAATTACAACTCAACATGGTGAGAAGTCGTTACCTTTTCCTTCCCAGGATTTTTTTCCTGACTTCCCATGCTGCTATCGTGCTCACTGACTGACTGAAACATTTTGTAGAGTTTATATCATACGAGTTCATCATGATCATGCACAATGGAAACCAAATGCATATAGCTTAACTTCATAATTAATATCATCATGATCATAATAACAATTATTAGAAATCCGAGGAGAAAATCGTTGAGTTAAACTCCTTTTATAATTAATATCATCTCTTAATGGTTTTCCACTTCTACTATGTTTCCATTTCACAACAAATTTTTGTGAAAACTGTTGAAAAAATTGGTTAGCACATAACCGTACATAAAGAAAGAAAAGAGGAAAACGATACAGAAACCGACAAGTTCAGTCTATGATGCTCAAGTAGTCAAGCAAGATCAGCGATAAATTTTTACCATGATGAGTGGTAATTCATACGGTTCAATTCACCCTTTAAAAAATTTCATAAACTGTTGATGATCTCCCAAAACTGAACTCGGCTAAACGAGTCTTTCAAGAAAAATATAGACCAAGCCATTAACTACCAACATAGATTTCAATTTTTTACTCTAACTCAAGTCAAACCAAAAGAAGTTCAGTATCCATCGCAAGGACATATGGTAAAGTATACATGTTAGTAACCCAAATTATCAATTATAAAGAGACATAATAACACAAGATCAAGAAATAAACTGTACCATGTGTTTTTGAACAGTGCTATCTTGAGGGTTGCTGTGACTAATAGTCTCAGGATTTTGCTTACATATGTAACCTACGATGTAACTATAATCATCCAAGGTAGAGCCCATGTATTGCAATGCTCGATTCATATAGGGGACAAGCTTTGAAACACTATTTTCAATCACTCTTTCACACAATTTTCGTGTAATTGGCAGAACACTCTGCAAGGTAGAGAAATAAAAGGAAGTCAAGATTATTGAATGATTCAACTGGAATCAATATAACACCTAAAAATGGTTACGTGAAGAATAGATCACCTGGTTCCCTTTTCTTACACAGTCCAAAATAACTGAGAGAAGCTTTGGTGGAATATCTTCAGCTTCCTCCAGAACATAGATCATGATCAACCCCATATACATAAAAACACAATCAGGATGATTTTCCCTGTGATGCACAATTAAGTTGACAAAAAACAAAAATAACTACCACAAGAATTTAACATTAAATACTGGTTTTGTTTACGTTTTAGTGTACATTTCATTTTTTCAAATGTTTAAGGAAATTATCAAGTGACCTTGAGTTCAGAGAAAACTCGACATTTTTTAATATGCCCTTTTGGTACAATGTCAAACACCCCCAATAATTTTAGAGGATTCAGTATGTGAGGATAAAAATAGAAATGAGAACAAAATTTTTTAGACATTTAAAATAGAACCTCGAAAGTAAGCAAAATAGACACTTAGAAGAACACACCCATCATTGCTAGAACCATCATGCCTTTCGAGAATCAAAGAGGGTAGGAATCAAAACTGAAACTTCAAATGTGTAGTAATCATTATCGAAAACGTGGCACTTCTTTTTTGTTACATGCAACATCATTAATGTGTTAAGGTTACTCTGCAATTATTTTACAGAACATAATTTCGTCAAGCGACTGATGTTAGTTCTTTATTAAAGTATGGTATGTTTCTTCTCCCTTAGGTTGTCAAAGTAACTTTCATGTTCAAAAGGATGCGAAGTGAGAATTAAACATTGGAATTCACACATCAAGATATATATAGCGAGCATGCCAAATGACAGAAATCTATTAGAAAATTGTTTAAGGAATAGTTGATCCCTTGAATCACATGCTCTAGCGAGTGATTAGATTGGTCCGTGCAAGTGTATCTTAAAACATAATACATCTAGAGTTAATAGCGTGAGAAAATATAGTACACTTGAGTTTAAGTGGGGTATGAGAGGATAGGATTAATTGGGGCACAAATTGGGTCTGTGGCATGTGCATAATTTTAGGCATTTAGCTGTTCATTATATAACTTTTATATTTTCTAGAACATCTAACTAATAAAATCCATAAAAAATTATTAACTAAAGAACAACTAGTTATAAATAAAGCCTCTTGGATTATCCATTTTTGCTCAAGGTCACACATATCATGCATGTATGCAAGGATTCATACTTTCAATTTATTTCTGTTTCTACTTTGGCGCAAAAACTACAGACAGGCTGTGAAATCTCCATTATCTTTCTTCCTTTCGTCATCACAAAGGATTAACAAAAACAAAAATTGGAAGGAAAACTAGGATTAACACCTATAAATTTATTTCATCCATAAACGGTAAGCAAGCAGCATCTGTGATCACAAGAAAAGAAAAAATGAGTTTAAAAGAATTTTGATCAACTTCCTAATTATTAGACATACATAAAATTATTTATGAACCTCATCTAATAACTCAAATTTTTAAGTTAAACGGTTTCTTGACATGTCATTAGAACCTTTATGGTTAAAAGATATAGAGTTCAATCCTAGAAATCTCAACTATTAAATAATGTAGTTCAATATAAGGTAAATATGGACCTATGTATATTTAGTCTTCAAGCCATATAATATATTAGAGATATAAAAACATTCATAAATCTTATCAAACAGCTAAAATTTTGTAGTTAAATAGTTTCTTGATACTAACTAAATTAGCATCAAAACAAACATTGCCATTTCAAAATGCATTTACTTCATTTTCTCATAAATTATTCATATTTTTTCTTATTTAGATACCTAAAAAGACCTCTCATTTTTCTTTTAGATGTTACATAGTAGTTAATTATTAGAAACATCTTTCATTAATTTATATGATTTTATGAGTTTCAATCTAATATTAACTCTAAAAAATTGCATGATCAAATGTGGCAAATGAAACATGAATTTCTCACCTCAAGTTGTGCAGGAAAAACTCAAACATCTGCAATATCAAGAAATCGCATTTAAGATCCAAAATCAGAACCCATAATCTGATCTTTGCAAAAGTTTCGAGAATGGAAACTATTCGTTCGCATGATGGGCTTGAGAAATCAGATAAGTAATCAAATGTTGCTATAATAACCTTTAATATTTCCTGTATGACAACCGAAATAATGAAAAAAAAAAAAGCATATTACAAACATTGTGCGGAATATTTATTTTCTGAATGTCCGAGACATTGTTAATCGAGTAAATAGAATTGTTGAATTAAGTACCTTCATTTGTTCATCATCATAAGGAGCATCTGGTGCTGCTATTCTCAAAATCTCAATAATACATGATGCAACATAAACTCTAACGTCCACATCCGTATGATTTAAGAGCTGTATAGTTGCCAATGCCTTCCCTGCAGGGATCAACGCCTCTTGCAAAGAGTTGGATGGTGATTGCGATACTTCGAACAGATACTTTTCAAGTTTCTGGAAATCGAATATAACATGACACAATCGTATGAGTGGGAAAACATAACATTAAGTTAGGTTAAAAAGCACTAATTACCATTATCATCGGTTTACAATCATTATGAGTCATATCATGTCACCATTGAAAACACTACCGATTAGAATTACATAATGACATCCTAGAGCAACAGAGTTTGGAATGATCGAGCCAAAGCTCAAATTTTCAGATACAAAATGGTATACAATAAAAATAATAACAAACAAGATGGGAGGGACTGAACTTACATCAAGCAAAAGAAGAAGATTTTCAAGAGAAGATGATTCTGATAATAGAGTGGAAAGAAGTGCATTTGTAGTAGTTTTAACCTTCTCTGCGAGCACTTCATCATCCTCCGTTGTCATCCCCAGTCCAGCTCTTTCGGTTGCCAACCGAATCTCTTTCGTGTTCAACAAGAAAACAAAAAAAATTTCCACTTCGGAAATTTTCTTGACGGCCAAATGCATAAATGAAAAAGGTAAGAACAATGAAATCTACGATTATAATTTTTGAAAAAATAAAATAAATAAAAAAAGATAAATTGAATGAAAGAAGGTTGAAGATTTTGATTAAACGTACCAGAGAACTTTGCTTTGAAGACGATGACGCCGGCTTAGTGTTTTAGCTATTTGAAGTGAGGTTCGGGTCCCGCCCAGTATAATTCAATGGAGTTTTAAGTTTGTTGTGGAGTCCACGAGTATTGCGCGTTTCTACTTTTAACCCATTGAAGTACGAAAGGTACAGGTTCAGAAGCGTGTTGTTTATGGGTGGTAACCTGTTTCCCACGCCCTACCAATTTGATCGCAGGTCCTTTTAGGGTATTCACCGGATGCCAGAAATCAAAATTCCATCCCACATAATCAGATTGAATTCATATTTTTAATCTATTAGATTGAAAAAAATTTTGGAAATGTTAAGATTCAAATTAAACTAAATAGATGTTTAAAAAAGCTTCAAAAATTAGAAATTAAATTAAATGGATTTTGATTCAATTTTGAAAAATAAATATTTTAATTTTTAAGCTGAACTCAAATATTGTAATATTTAAAACTACATTGAAAATAATACTACATCCATTTACTTTGAATTCTTCACCTTGACAAATTTATTGATATTGAAAAAGTTACATAGTCTACTAAATTACATTTCATTTTTTTACATAAGTATTTATTGAGGAAGGATGGATAACAAATCAAATAATTTTATCCTAGGCATTTTAAGTGAACAATATTTTGAAGTTAATAATTAAAAGAGAATGAATGAAGTATTTCGTATATATTAATATGCAGCGTAAGTTGATCTCGAGATAGTCTGATTTAAAATAATAATTTTTATATAATAACTTTTTAATTATTTGAAACTTGTGAAAATTATACTACTAACTAAAAGTAAGGGAAACATAAAACCCAAAACCTTATTTATGCCAAAATAAGATTATCTTTAGTCCTAATTAATCAAGGCAATTAAATAAATTGATTATTTATTTATTTATTTAGTATTTAATTAATTAAAAAATTTAATAATTGTACCATTAATTAATAAACAGCTTAAAATTAAGTAGTGAGCACAATTAACTATGAAATCGGTAATGGAATTAGAATATATAGGAAATGGAGCACTATTTGTACATGATAGAAAGCAGCTATTAATTTGGAGAAAAGGTAAGAGTGATGATAAAGATTAAAGTTGGACCAATAACAATGATCATCAAAAATACAACTTTGTTTCAATTTTCAATTTTGCTTATCTTTTTATTTTCTATCAAATACCAAATTTTATTTTTAATCCAAGACACTTTCTTTTGTTGAGCTTAATTATATAAACTAAGTAAATAGGAGATTAATGATAGTTTGATTAGAAGTTAAAAGGTGTATTAATTTGAGAATACTTTAATTTTTTAGCATAATCATAATATACATGGTTTCACAAAAGATCCTACAAATAGTATTTTTTTTCACATGTCTAATGGAACTATATTAAAGATGCCATAAAAAATAAAGAGTATTTAAAGGAAAGAAGTTTTTTAGTCTTAGGACTTGAAAATTCAAAGGGAGATATTTCCCCAAAATGTAGAACTAATTAAAAATAAACAGGTCTCTTTCTTAGTAGTGCATTTTTCAAGAGAAGATTTGACTTCACCAATAAAGATGTAAATCTCACAAGCTTTGAAATGCTATCATAGAGAAAATGACCAAGAAAGTTTCCTAGGTAACAATTGTTCTTGAGGATGTTAGTTAGAGATTGGTTAAACTAATAGCGAGTGTTATAATGACTCTTAATGCTTGCAAGAAATTTTTGTTAGTTCATCCATAAAAGCAAATGAGGTTGATTCCGTCAGGAATCAATAGGTCTTTAAAGAGCTCAAGGGTAAATTAAGCCTCCTTAAGGAAGTATTAGAATTAAGGAAACATATCAACTACTTCATAAGAGAGATGAAAGTTACATTTCATAAAGAGGTAATTATTTTAGACTATGAATCAAAATTAGTTTCATAGGTACACCAATCCTATATCTAATCCTCCTTACTATGATGATATATGATATGTTCCAAGTTGGGGGCAGTTATAAAGGGATATCATTTCCTCCACCTTAAATTGTACTAATTGACTATTACATTATGAAAGAAGTGGTTCAATAACTATACAGACATAGTTTACAATAAGTATGACATCTAAAGTTTCATAAGCTTTATCATGATTTTCTAATAAAGAATAACACAACCATTAGTGCACACCCTTTTAGGCACTTATATGATTATCATGAATTGCTGAAATTGATTTTATACACATTAAATATTGATTTACATAGTAATGCAATGACATGAGGTATAAATTTATGTTGTTATTTAACTAATTAAATTATGTATGGGAGTTGAAAATGTAATGGAAAAAGAGGTTGTTATTCTTATAAAGAAATATAAATAGCTTATTATAAGTTAATATTTTAATGAATTAGGTAAAATTTAAAAGATACTTAGGTGCAATATTAAGGTGTTACCATGTATGCAACATTAATAAACTAATTTTATTTATTAATGTATTATGCATATCGATGTATAACTTGAGAAAGATTAAAGCTTGGTCAACATTAAGTTTATTACGTTGACTAGTAGAATGGAATTAAGACATAATATACTGGGGAAAGACATGTTATGGAAGAATTAGAAATGACATAATTGTCACACCCAGCTCATACCTGGGGTAACATGCTCCCGTAGCATAAACAACGATTTCCTATAAGGAAACCATCACCCACACTACAAGGGATACGTACGTACACACTACTTATCATAAATTGTATGGGTACAAGCCATTGTATTTAGTGGTGAAAAAAGGGTCGCAGCGTGACATATGTTAATAATCATTTAACTTGACCTAGATATTCATTCATTTAGTTAAAACTTAAATGATATCAGAGTACTGGGTAAACATGTCATATATACATAACATTATCCATAAGTTTATACATTTAAGTTCAATACAAATATAAGCCTTCCCTTTTAAAGGTTCACCACCAGAAAAAAGAAATACAATGATCACTACTGCTTTTATGATTAACCAAAACTACATCAACAAAATTAATAGGAGTATGCTACCAATGTTCAATACCGCTTCAAGAATGAGACTACCCTAAATCTGATTCTCTAATGAAATTGAAGATCACTTCTCTGTACGCTCACCCGTAGGCTCGAGTCTTGCATCCATCAAATGATAAATGCTGAGCATAAAAACTCAATGGTGCTAGACAATCATATATGCATAGACAAACATATCATAAACATACCAAGAAAGAACCTAAGGCAAACCACTCCATAAATTATAATCAATCCATTCACATTTAACATCAATAACCTCATGGAATAACATCATACTAGTACTTTTTCATCAATCATGCACATGTCTATGCATATAATGAGAATACAGTCATGTTTTGCATCCTCCATCATTTTCTTTTGTATACATTCCCTCTCATTTTCCTTGTAATTGTGCATATTTTCTATTCATGTTGGGTCCCTTTATGTACCAGTACTCTTCTCTCGAAGGAGGGCATTATATTGTATGGTTTGATGAACCCTTTTTTTGTACTGTATGTCTCGAGACTTATCTCCCGTAGTAGGGCATTATCTATTTGGTTCTATGAACCCCTTTGATTACTATATGACCCAGCATGTGTTCCTTATAACATCTCTCTCTTTTCCTTTCTTTTAGCTCTATCTTGTTACGCCCGCGTCTAGGACCCTAGGAGTTTATATGTATACACGTACGTCGACGTGTATAAACGTATGTATGTCTGTATGAATATGTGTATGACTTGTGTATATGATTGAGAATGCCTATGATGGTTTGTGTTTATACGTGCATGTGTTGCTTGGTTTACTATGCGTGTGCTTCTTGGCTAGGTTGGATGTCGTCGCCTTGTTGGGAAGCGTGTCTTCTCGGCTGGACGAGGGACGGCTAATAGATGTGCTTTAGGTTGTGTTTAGAAGTGTGTTTTGGGTTGTGTAGGTTTTGGGGACAGGTTTTGGG
>CANYBF010983123.1:0-12959 GCA_948192965.1 Dalechampia spathulata | reverse complement strand
ATCATGGACTTCAATATATAGTTTAATACTCCAAGTAAAACAAGTTCATTTAAAACATTGTACTATATAATGAATAATGCCTTTATTAATGAAAACGTATAGTACAAATACACATGATGCTCTAGAGCATACACTAACATAGTGCACAGGTGGGCCTAGCACCTAACTTGGCCTATTTTGAGTGTTCTATGCATACATAACACATTTTTGCTAATACCTACATGAGGTACGACCTTCTGGCACACCGAATGCCATTATGGGCCAAATTAGGGTTGCAAACCTTAAAATAGGCTCATTAGCCGAAACTCGGTGTTCGGGGCTGAATTTGAGAAAACTTATAACTGTAAAGTTTCTTGGAATGTCGATTGTACTTCAGTTGACATATGGTACATATCCAGTTTTACCCATACGAGCTGGCGCGCATATGGTAAAAATGCAATGTGCGGTACACATCACCCTATGTGCACCACACATTGCATAGTAAAGACGTTTGGTTGGGAGCCTTCTCGGGACCGAATTTGGAAAAACTTTGTTCTACAAAGTTGTTTCTCATGTCAAATAATGCTTATACGCTTTAGGGCACATCCCGAAAGTAATCACAATAGGCCCCACATGATGAGTCAAAAGCTGATGTGCGTAACACATTGACAATGTATGGCGAACATCACATGATGTGGGGCGCACATTGCCTTTGGAAATTTTCAAATCCGGGCAAAAATTACAAAATTGCCACGCCCAATTTTTACTCTATAAATATAGAGCTTGGGGTCTGTATTTTGGATCTTGAAATTGCTCCAGAAGCAAGGCAAAACTTTGCCAAAATACTCTCTCAATTAATTAAACACTTAATTAATTAAATCCTTAGGTTTTAGAGACTTAATTGTCTTAGTTAGGCTCCCTAAGCACGGAAGGAAGCAAGATCAAGAAGAAAATCTGGCCGGAATAAGTCCATCATGCATTTTGGATCATGCAACTCGAGGAGAAAAAGGGGTATTACTTAATACCCCATGAAAATATGTATGCGAGGATAATTTTGTAATAGGGTAGAATTATTTTATTCGGTCTGTAATAATTCCCTCTGCCTTGTGTGTACCCCTGATTTCCTCGATCCATTTCACCAGCCGTTATTATTTTTATCCGTGGATGAATTTATATTTGCTTAAATATATGTCATCATGTCACATGCCATATCACATGACACATGCACACACTACTATGCATGCCATGCATATATTGTATGCCATAACATACTGTATTTCATATGCATATATGTATAAATATACAAATACACAAATATGCTAATACGTAATCCAATATGCTCAATCAATCGATATGCCTTATCATGCATACATATATGCCATGCCATGACATATACTATGCCATGTCGTATGTCGTAACGCATATCATACTGTATGCCATACATATACTATGTTGAATACACATTCACATACGCACCATTATGCCATGTCATACATATGCCATGCCATTCATCATCTCACATGCCATGCATACGGTATGTTATTCACATCACATGCTATACATATAGTATGTCATCCATTTAACATGCCTTGCATATGGTATGCCATATGTTATCCCATGCCACATATGATACAACATTTCACATGTCATGCCACATGACACGAGAACATTCTACTATACATGCCATGCATATGCCATGTCACGCATCATCTCACATGCCACGTATTTGGTATGTCATACATATAACATGTCATGTATATGCCATGTATTACGTCATCACACATATCATGCATATGATATGCCATACATCATTCACATTGCCATGCATAAGGTATGCCATTTACTTTATCATGACATGCATGTGCCATGACATCCATCATTTCACATATCATGCATATGATATATCATTCACCCTACGCATCATGCATATGCTATGCATATACCATGCTTGCGGCTAACGCTATGCAACCCCTAAAAATGTTAAACACATAACGCCATACGCTATTTGCCATAATATGTGCTTACATACTAGGTTGCCATATCATGCATATGATATGTCATTCATACTCACATGACATGCATATTCCATGTTACTTTTATCGCTATATCACATGACATACATATGCCATGCCATCTAAATGCCATATAGCTTTATATGTCATTTTACGTGCAACCTTACAACGCCAAATCACATGACGCATTGTGCGCTTACATTTATGCCTGTATACTTGCCTGCTTAGGATAATTAATCCCAACTATAATGGTAAAATTGATTTTGGACACTCATGGAATAGATATCCACCACCCGAACCAATCTCTGAAGGGTTTAACTAGCACTCATGCTATGGGTCGGTTGGACCAATCCAGAACCATCCGATGGTGACTCTTTCAAGTTCGTATCATTCCCTAAGGGAACCCCTTAGGAAGACTGCGCTTTCACTCCAAGTGCGGTCCCCGGTCCGTGACTTTTGTAAGCCTTGCTCTGGGCCTGGCAGAAACCGGTGCTCACAGCATGTCCTTACTCTTAATTAGCAACTTGATTAGCAGGCTGCCAAGGCACATGATTTTTAGACGACCACCTTAACCACTCTCCAGTTCATTAGTCTGCCCCCTTTATTACTCCACCAAGTCCTCCTCCTCCTCAGGACCCACAGTGATTGCTTTTATATTGTTAAAGGGGGAGATGTTTTGGATTTAGGTCTAGTTTTAGATTTTTATACTAGTTTTGATTTTCTTTGTTATTTCATTATCATTATTGCTTTGATCATTGTATTGTATTTAGTTTCTTTGTTTCTTTGCTCTAATCAGTATATTGGACATTTTTGAGTATATATGACATGATGCTTATTCAGTTCACTATCCTATATTGTTTATTCTTATTGTTGTTTTCTATGATTATGACTTAGTTTGATAATGCTCTAATCATATGTTCTATTTATGCTTCGATCACATTATTATGTATATTGCTCTGATCATATGTTATGCATTTTGGCTCTAATCATATGCTTCTTTATTTATAATTCATCCTTTCTTTATGCTTCATTGATTACTTGCTATTTTATGGCATGAATTCTAAAATAAATGGGGAGATTTCAAAAATTTTTGAAATCTAAACTTTTTGAGTATGTTTTTGCAAATTGAACTTAAATTGATTACCAATATCAAAAAGTGGGAGATTGTTAGACCTATGATTTTGATGTGTGCATTTTATGTGAGTCAATTTAAGTTATTTATGATTTTAAATAAGTTTTATATGTGTGGTATAGGCGTACCAATTTTGGTATGAGCGTACCAATTCTTTATGTTCTATGGTATGAGCATACGACTGATCATACCAAGTTGCCTTTGTTTCCTTGAGTTTTGTATTAGTGCACCAATGGTGGTACGGGTGTACCGTTGCTTGCAAGAAAATTTCTTTGTCAGAAAATTGGTTTTGGTACGGGCATACCAATGGTGGTATGGGCATACCGTTGCTCACAAGAAATTTTGCTTGTCAGTAGATTTGCTTCTGTACAGGCGTACCAATAGGTAGTATAACCATACCAAGCTTTTATCTTCTATTTGAAGTTGTATTCTTAAACTGGTATGGGCGTACGAAAACCATATGGTCATTCATAACTTTCTAGATTAAATTTAAATATTGTCTAACGGTTCTATTTTTAGAACATACACTTTCTATTCAAATCTAATAATTATTTTTATAGAGTAAAGATTCCTTGGATCATAATACAATACATTAAGTGTATTTGTACATTATTGAGTTTTATTTTCATAGATGGCTTTAGGAGCCTAGAATGTATATTTATTAAAGTGCTACAATATACAAGTCAAGTTACCATTCATTAACAAGGTATACTATTCAAGCATTTACACAATTCATCTTAATCACTTTACCACATAATTTCATCATTGTACCTCCTATACATACTTACACAAGTCATGAGTTGTGCACCAAGCTTACCCATCAAAATCCACTCAAATTAAGCCTTAAAAGTCCATACGAGTCGTGTAGGCCTTGACCCTTACTAAATAAACTTGTCTAGGTCACATACAATCTACACAAGTCATGTAAAAGCTTACACAAGTCATGTAAGACTCGTCCTCCCTCTAAAACACCCATTTTCACTATTTTTGAGCACCCAAAACACCCCTTAATGGTTTCCAAAGCTTCCTAACTTAATCCCATGGTCAAAACACCTTGAAATCTCTCCTAAAACATGCCAAAAACATCAATTAAATAAAATTAAAAGTGATTCTAATATTCATGGATATGCATGATTTCATTCTTCTTAGACTTCATACACTTATAAGTAACACCCATAATAATATTACCTTTATAAAGGTGTTGTAGATGTTAAGAGTGGAAGTAACATGCAAACTACATAGAAATGGAAAAAGACATGTAGAAAATGTATAGAACATAAAAATTGAATTTTCCATGAAATTCTACCTTTAAAGATGGTTTTTCTCTAAATTAAGATGCAAGGAAGAAGGAGAAGAGAACGGAGTAGTATTCTGGAAGGAGAAAAGATGAACAAAATGTTTTATGCATCTTCTTCAATCATTACGATTCAGTTATTGACTTAAGTACAAGAAGGACCATTCATAAGGTGACATTTACCAAGCTATGGTTAATTACTTAACCAATTTGTTTCCTTCTTCTTTAATTATCATTTTAACATCATATAAGTCATGCTTCCATAAAAATACACTTACCATTCATCATAATGTTATGGACATAAACCATATATAATGTAGTTTCCAATATTACCCTTGACTTTTCATGAAATACCATTTGTATCCTAGCTTAAAAATTTTATATACTATTACTTCTAACTTTACTTTAACTTATATTTACACATTTTAAACTATAATTTATCATATAATATCATGCTAAACTTGTTAATACTTCACCTAACATAAGAATCTCATCATAAAGCTTCATTCAAAACATTCAGTGATAGCATACCAAATTTGTAACTTTAGTGCATATTCACTACTTTAATTATCTTTTCACTTTCTTTTCATTTCTTTCTCTATAAATTCCATATCATATGAAATTTGCTTGATCTATAAGACATTTCATTTCACATTCATCATATCAAAGCAATCATGCATTTAAGGCATTAATCAACCACTCACTATAACATATGCATAAAATGCACACACATAGATATGCTATTTGTCTAAATATGACAAGTGTAGCCCATCTACATATGACACTACTTGTTTTACAATTAGAAATAGCTTAGTTATAGGTGAACTTGAGCATGAAGTACCTATATATAAATTTTAAATTGTAGACTAAGAGATAATAAAGCTCAAATATTACCCTATACTTTAGATAAGGCTAACATCAACCTCTCTTAAAGGTATGTGTTTGTGTATGGGAAAACTTTACTTCACATAGAGTTAGATAAGTCTGAAAATGAATTAAATAAAACCTTGGCTTAATCTATAAATATGTGTTCATTAATTAAGCATAGAAACCTAAATGATTGTTATATATAATTCAAAATTTAAAAACATATCTTATCCTGTTATCATTCATGTTTAGCAATTGGGTATGAATATTGAATAAGCTAAATGAATATGCTAATTTTTGAGGAGAGAGAGACTATCATTATATTCTAGCATACACCACTATGGTATTAAAATCAAATCCTTAATCTTTCAAACCCGAATGTATGTATACTTACATAATGAAGTCACATGTAATATCATTAACTCCACTCATTATTATAAACATTAGTTATAATGCAAATTTATGTAGATCCATTATTACATAATGGTTAAATATCTAATTAGCATATATATACAGATTTCAAACATATGAAATCATTTCAATAAATTAAGAGAGATCAAATGATTATTTAAAAGAAAATATATATATGTACATTTGTAAATATGATATAGGAACAAATTAGATGAAGTAGTATAAAACTACTTAATGGTTGTTTATGTTTGATAAATATATGATTAATTTTGATGTATAAGTTTAAGGGGTTTATAATTTCATCAGAATTATGAATGAATGTACACTAGCTATCCAAAATAATCAATGTTAATGAGATGATGACAAGATTTAATATGTTAAAGGACTCGATATTAAATAACTAATATATATATACAATATATTCTTATGTGAACAATTAATTTAAACATGTAAATTAGTAGATTTAGATATTGAAAAATTTATGTAAAATAGGTGAAGAAGATAAAAAAGCCACCATGGTTATTTTACTACTTTATCTCTAATGAAAAGTTTCCTCTCCTAAGGATCTCGTCCATGGTTATTCATCTTAAAGGTGCTAATTACTTTTTGAAGTTTGATCTTAAAGCAGGCTTTTGGCAGCTGGGTATCCACCCTAAAGATCACCACAAGATAGTCTTCTGCATTCTTAATGCCCAGTACCAGTGGAAGGTTATGACTTTTGGACTTAGGGTTGCTCCATCCCTATTTTAAAAGGCTATGATGCAGATATTTCAGCCCATTCTCCATTAAGCCCTAATCTACATTGATGATATCTTACTATTATCTCCAACAGTAAAAGATCACCAGGACATACTAGCTCAATTCCACCAATTAGTCTTATCCTATGGAATCATGTTATCCAGACAGACAAACACTATAGGACAAATGGACATTAATTTTTTTGGTATGCATTTCAAAGACGGTACATTCAGCCCTTGTTCATATTTGACATAGCACTTAGAGGATTTTCTTGATTCGAATCTTTCTGTCAAACAAATTCAGCAATTTCTTGGCATAATCAACTATGTCAGAAACCACTTCCCACAAATATCCAAATACACCTATCACCTGTCTAAGATGTTAAAGAAGTCTCCCCCACCTTAGGAACCTGAACAAATAACAGTTGTCAAGCATCTGAAAGCAATGGCAAAGCATCCGCCTCCTTTAACAATCCCTACTAGCTTTCCATTAATTTTACAAACTAATGCTAGTGATAACTTATGGGGTGCTGTTCTCCTTGAACAACAAGATAACCAAGAACTTCTCTATGGTTATATGTCTCGTAACTTTAAGAATAGTGAAAAGCACTATCACTCAACCTATAAAGAAAGTTTGGCAATCAAATATGGTATAAAGAAATTTGAATTTTATTTTATTGGCCATCACCTCACTGTGAGAATGGACAATTCATCTTTTCCAAAGATCTTAGAGTTCAAACATAAAACCCTACCACAATCCAGACTCCTTTGTTGGAAAGATTGGTTTATGAAATATGACTTCTCTGTGAAGCATATAAAAGGAGATCATAATCTCATTCCAGATATGCTTTCTTGTCTCTCTAAACCCCTTGCTTCTCCCATATTCATATCTTCTAAGTTTTCCTTTCATTTGCTTTTGATGGCTTACAACATGGATCCAATTCATCACCCTGAACTTTCTCCTAATCTTGAAAAACAACAAATTGAGCAATGGACTTATACAAAACTCATTGCTACTTATTCTTCTGTGGTTCCTCTACCTTGAGAGTTCTTCCTAAAATGCCCTTGGAAACTATTTCCTTTTATCTCTATAACCTTTCCTTCTACAGAACAAGATCTCTAATATTTGTGGTGTCTTTCCTATCCTGGTTCATGCCTCTTCTTGGTTGGCAGTATGAACTTAGAAAATGGGTTCACATAAATAACTTATTCCACCATTATTAAGACTATGAAGCAACATAAAAGTATGTTGGCATTATCTTCTTGAATAAAAGATACACCTCTGGTAATGTTTATCATACTTACAACACTGGAAAAACTTCCCTAATTGCCTTGAATTACATAACATAGTTTATAAACATGATCTTCTTGATGCAACTGGTAAATTAAATATGTACATAGATCCTTATATCCTTATGATTAATACGCACATGCATGAAGAAGATAAAGTGATGATTGCTTGTCACTTTTTCTGATGTTATTGCTACACCATCATCTTCACAAGAACCTTCATCTTCCATTCAGCCATATTACAAGTGTGAGCATTGCCTTCTGCCGGAGCCCAGAGCAAGGCTTGCGATGCTCATGAACCAAGGACCGCACTTGGAGCAAAAGTGCAGTCTTCTCGAGGGGTTACCCTAAGGAATGATACGAAGTCGAAAGAGTCACAAGGAGTCACCACCGGATGGTTTCGGATTGGTCCAACTGACCCATAGCATGAGTGCTAGTTAAACCCTTCAGAGATTGGGTTCGGGTGGTGGAGATCTATTTCTATGAGTTTCCAAAATCGATTTTACCATTATAGTTAGAGTTATTATCCTAAGTAGGCAAGCATACGAGCGTATATGTAAGTACACAATGCAACATTCGATTTGGCATTACCCGATTGCATGTAGAATGGCATATAATGCTATATGGCATTTTGGATGACATAGCATATGCATGACATGTGATATGATGATATATTAAAATGACATGGCATATGCATGGCATGATGTAATAATTCATGGCATAATAAAATGACGTAGCATATGCATGATATGGCATAATGATGCGTGGGTGAATTGCCATTTGTCATGGAATGTGGCGTGGTATATGACATGGCATGTAGCATAGCATACGACATGGCATGGCATATATGGCATGACATAATGGTATATGACATGATGAATTAGCATGTAGCATATGATATGGCATGGTATCGCATATTGGCATCGCATATGTTGACGTACTTGAGTTGTATTGGCATAAGAGATAATTATGTTATGATATGGCATATGCATGACATGGCATAAAAGTGTACGATGTGGCATATGACATGGCATGTGACATGATATGGCATATACATTTGAGCAAATACAATAAACCATCCATGAATGAAAAATAATAAAGGCCGGTGAAAGGGATCGAGGAATTAGGGGATACAAAACAATGAATAATTCTATCCTATTACATAAATCTCCATGCATACAACATTTTGGGATGTTAAGTAGCGTCCCCTCCTCCTCGGGTATTTTTCTGCCTCGGTTAGCATAAGTTGAAAATGCATCGATGGATATTATGCAAAATAAACGCAAATAAATTCATTAGTAGTAAATGAATTTAGGATTTATTTGACTAGTCCAATGCTATGTGAAAGCATGAACCAAAAGTCAAAATCCAGTAATTTTTGGCACCAAATCATATGAATTTATACAAGCCGAATCGTAAAAATAAAAATAATTTTAAGCAAAACTATTTTTGTTTGATCATACAAAAATCAAATGGGAATGCTAACATCATATAAAATAATTAGATATAGAAACTCAACCAATTTAAATCAAATACTATCAAAAATCACATTTATACGAGTTAAATAGGCATTTAATCATGAAAAATTAACTTTGAGGCCAAAAGTAATTAAATGTAATTAATTTTTGATAGATACAATGCACTTGAGTTACTGCCAAACATCAAATGTTACTGGAAAAATCAATTCAGGTTGAAAAACAATTGAAAAATGTGATTTTTCTGGAAAAATGCAGGGAATGTGCGCAACATGTTATGCAATGTACATCGCATGTAAGGAATGTGCTGCACACATTACATAATGTTGGCATACATTAGCTACCAATCTGTAAGAAAATCAAATTTATCAGAATAAACTCAATCTATAGATTAAATACAGCAAGTTTAATAAAGGAAGTACCTTATTTTGAGTTCAAATTAGCCTTCGAATTACAAATCAAACAAGTGAATTGAAGGCTAAAATTAATTAGATCTGGTCAATATATGAAAGATCCAGAACACTAGAAGCATAGAAAGGCTTTAAATGCTACTGGAAAAATCAGATCGGGTGAGAAAATAGGAAAAAAACTCAGTTTTCTGGAAAATCTGGAGGTAACATGCACAATACATTACCTAATGTATGCCACATATAGGAAACATGTGGCAACCATTCATGTATATGTGGTGCACATTACATGAAATTTAAGAAAATGAAAGTTTTTCAGTAAAAACTCAAGATCCGGCTTCGATCTAGGTAGATCAAAGCCAGAAAACGTATTTTTAAGAGTGAGAAGAGCATTTAATTTGAAAAATTAATTTGAAGGTTGAAATTAATTTAGATCTAGAAGATTTATGATAGATCCAGTTGTTGACCCTGACCTTTCACTATCGTATAATTTTGGATCTTTATTGATTTGGCTAGGATTTAGTCCCCGGTATCGATCCCGATTATACAAATAGGCCCATGTATCTTCCTCTGTGTATTCTGATGTATAGAAAGTTTCAGAACTGGTGGGGCCCACCATGGTGCCTGGCAGGACCCGCCATCTATTCTGAGTGTTCTGTGCATACAGAACACCCTCCCTTGCTGTATACATAGGGCAAAATAGTTGTAATGCAAAGTATTGCATTTTTGGCCCTGGGCACTATTCACCATGAATACTACACAAGCGGGGTCCGCAACCCCTAATAACCCATACTGTGTATTTTGTACTTACAGAATACATCTTCCAGTTACCTTAGACAAGGCACAGTGCTTGGCATCGTAAATACCATCTCCCTGGCCCATTAAGTTATGGGGCCCACCAAGCGTATTAGTGGGACCCGCTGCCCCTATTAGCCTATTCTGTGTATTCTGTACTTACAGAATACATTTCACACCTGCCTACGCGTGGTAGGATACACATAATGCAAAATATTGCATTTTCAACCTAAATTACTATTCACTATGAATAGTATGTAGGTGGGGCCTGCTTTCCCTAATTAGCCTATTTCCTATATTCTGTACTTACAGAATGCATTCCACTGCTGCCTTACACAAGGCATACCCTGTGGCATCCTGAATACCACATTTGTAGGCTCACCGCGCTGTGGAGCCCACTAAACACTAGTGGGGCCCGCTTCCCACTATAGTCCCTTTTGATGTATTCTGTACGCACAGAATACATCCTACATGCTGCCTTACTTGAGGCAAAACGCTTGGCATGCTATTTGCCACTTTTTGGACCCTTTTATGCTGTGGGGCCCACAAGGGTACTATTCATCATAAATAGTACCCAGATGGGCCCACTACCCAAATTCATCAATCTGAGTGTTCTTGACGTGTAGAACATGTTTCCATTGATACCCACGCAAGAAATGAACTTCTGGCACTCTAAATGCCATTTTAGGTTGAAACTGGGACGCAAACCCTAAATTGGGCCCATTAGCCAAAACTCTGTGTTCGGGGCCGAATTTGAGAAAACTTATAACTGTAAAGTTTCTCAAAATGTTGATTACACTTTGGTTGACATATGGTGCGTAGCCGGTTTTGCCCATCTTGGGCGGAGCACATCGCACGATGCGCTACGCACATTGCATACTAACTTCATAAAAAGACGTTTGGTCAGGAGCATTCTCGGGATCGAATTTTGAAAAAATTTCTCCTACAAAGTTATTCCTTACATCAAATAATGCTTATACACTTCGAGGCACATCCTGAAAGCAACCACAGTGGGCCCCACACGTCAAAATTACAAAATTGCCACGCCCAAAAATTGCTCTATAAATATAGAGCTAGGGGTCTGAAGAAAGTATCCGAAATTTGCTCTCTAAGGGCACCAAAAACTCTGCCAAAATTTGCACTCAATTAATTAGGCCCCTAATTAATTAAATCACTTGGATTTAGTGACAAATCTGGTTAGTTTAGGCTCCTTAAACACGGAATCAAGCAAGATCAAGGAAGAAAAGCCACCAGAATAAGGTAAATTTCACGTTTTCTTCAATTTTCTTCATTCTATCACTATTCTGTGAGGGATGTACTATGCACATCACCTCATGTCCGCCACAAACAGGCTATGTGTGGCACACATGGGGTCATGTGCTGTGCACATCACCCTAAAATTTACAAGAAAAGGCCATTTTTCTCCCATTTTTCGTCCGATCTGGCCAATCCAAGGCCATTCAAGGCTTTTCCATGCCTTGGATGCCTTGGATCTGCCCTAAATTTAGCTGAATTTTAAATAATTTTAACTTTAAAGTTACTTTTCTTGATTTGGATGCAAATCCATGAAGCAAAACCCATTTTCGGGTCCGATTTACCTAGATCGGGGTTGGATATAGGGTTTCTGCTGAAAATTTTTTGATTTTCCTTCTATTTTCTCTGCCATGTGCGCCACACATATACCCATGTATGCTACACACAGTCAATGTGTGGTGCACATTGGCTATGTACGGCGTACATTCACTTTGGTTTTCACAGAAAAACCCAGTTTTCACCCGAACCGCTTTTAAACCGCTTCAGCTTTGAATTTTCCAGTGACTGCAGTAGCTAGATCGTGCACTTGGGGTTCTGGATCTATCATAAATCATCCAGATCTACTTGATTTTAGCCTTAAAATTAATTATTTCAATTAATTACGTAATTAATTGTTTGGTTTGATGAACCGGAGGCCGATTCGTGCTCAAAATAAGGTACTATCTTCATTAAAGTTGCTTGATTTTGTCTTTAGTTTATTTTTGTACTGACAGATTTAATTTTTGTGCAGATTGACCTCTGATGTGTGGGGCACATCACGTGATGCGCGACGCACATTCCTCCCGAATTTTCCAGAAAACTGTATTTGGGGCCGTATTTTGGCCATATTTTGACGTATCCAATGGTATTTAAGTCTCACAGTGACTTACGTATTCTTGGAAAAGTCATAAAATAATTTTGACATAATTAATTTTGGCCCCAAAATTAATTTTTACAATAAAATGCAATTTTTGATCGTATAAACGTGATTTTTGATAGGATTAGTTTTAATTGGTCGTAGGACTATCTCCAAAAATTATGTGTGATAATAGTCCTCCCAATTAAATTTCCCATGATCAAATAAAAATAATTTCACTTAAAATTATTTTATTTAAATGAATTTTCATGATCCGACTCGTGTTTATTGTTTCAATTATTGCCTAATAATTGCTGGATTTTGACTCTTGGTTCGTACTTTTAAATGGTATGGGACTAGTCAATGAAATCCAAAATTCATTTGCTACTAATGAATTTATTTGTTGATTTT
>CANYBF010982994.1:0-12183 GCA_948192965.1 Dalechampia spathulata | reverse complement strand
ATTCCAGTTGATTTTAATGCGTTTTGATTAATCCTAAGGCCTTAGATTAGTTAGAATTAAGTGTTTGGGTGTCAAAAGGTGTTTGACGGCTGCTGGCGGCTGTCTAAAACCTAGGGTTTCGTGCTCTCAAATTCCGGTCCCCAGCCAAATGGCAGATTAGGGCTTAATTAGGTCTGTCCTCCGGAACATACGCGATCGCGTATGTTGTGCCATGAAACATATGCGATCGCGTATGTTTGTGAAACATATGCGTACGCGTATGTAACATATGCTAAACCCTAAAAACATATGCTAAACCCATAAAACATGTGCTCACACACACGAGACGCCCCGGAACGGGCCAGAGTTGCCCCAGAATGGCCCAGAAAGCCCTGAATCAACCCGGATTAGCCTAAGACTAATCCGAATTGGCCCAAAAACATCCTGAATCGATCTGGATCAAGCCGGTCCAAAATTAAGGTGCGACAATAGGTCATGCATACATCCTACATATTGCATTATGTGCATCATATGTAATCACATATGCATATACATGCATCCATGATAACTCTCTTTATCATATATAGAAACATGTCAGACTCACAACCTCCTAAGAATGTTGCATCTCTAAGACCTTATGCTTCGTGCTTGATGATGCCTCACTCACTGCTATTCAGCAACTGATTGACCAGTATATGGCCAAGCTTTTGTCCAATAACTTCAAGACTCTCTTGTAACAGTAGATTTGAGAGGCTCTTAGTCATGGAGATTTCATCACCCCATCAGCTCCCTTTAAAGATAAGGGGAAGGTGGTCAACTCGTATGATACCGAGATGGATGATGAGGTCTCACTCCATATGCATGACATTTGCAAGTCTTAGACCTCTACGTTAGAATAGAAGATATAATAGCTAAACTCTATCATTAAGACTAAGGGGATGGGGTCTGACCTTGATTTTAATGAGTTCTCAGTTTGAGCTATCAAGGGATTGCCTACTAAGTTCAAGCTCCTAGATCATCTCAAGACCTATACCATGATGATGAGTACAATAGACTTATCAGATGAGCATATAGTCTGATTATTCTTTATCTTGCTGAAGGGACTACAGTTGGCATGGTATCACAATCTTAATAAGGCAACCACAACCAAGTGGAGGCCTCTCCACACTGCATTTTGTACATAATATAGGTTTAAGTCCTATTTTGATGTCACTCTATTAGATCTAGAGATGGTAAAGCAGAAAGGTAATGAATCTTTCATGGACTACTTTAGTCGGTGGATGAATAAGGCTATGCTAGTCAAATAGAAGCCATCTGAGTCAATATATGATTAATAAGCTTATTATGGGGTCACTGCTACTATACCAAAATAAGCCAAAGTATCAGACTTTTCATACCTTCAAGGATATCTTTTCAGTCAGCCAAGGGATTAAGCAGATCGAGGAGTTGAAGAAGAAGGAGCCTTCATCAAACCCAAAACACCACATACACTCAAACACAACATAAAGCCTACTATATCAATGCCCTCAAACATTAAATCCCATAGTCTAAAATACTACCAAGTCCTAAAGGTACTTGAATCTTGGGATGCAGCTTTCCAAAGTCTTCAGGCACTCTTCATCAGGGTGCACATCATGAACTTTTCTACTTCTTACATCATGGTGGATGATATTTTAGGCATCAATGTCTATCCATTTAAGGTGTTCCCAAGCTTAGGGTTTTAGTATAACTTTGGGCTAGTATCCCACCTAAGAGATTTTGGACCAACCAATCATCATGAAGGCATAAGGGTGGCTAGGAGTCATGTTTACTAACCTTTCTATATTTTTTATCCAACATGCATACATGCATGCTCATGCATGATTTTTCTCTAACTAATTCTCTTTTGTAGCCATAACATTGAATGTTTCCTAGCATAGGTTATGCATACATTCTACATGTTGTATCTCATGCATCACATGTAATCACATATGCATACACATGCATCCATGCTAACTTTTCTCTATCATGTACAAAAGCATGTCAAATTCTTAGCCTATTAAGAATGTTGCTTCTCTATCTAACACCTTATACTTCATATTTGATGATGCTTCTCTCACCACTGTTTAACAACTAATTGATCAACCTATGGCCAAGCTCTTGTCCAATGACTTCAAGACTCTCTTATAACAACAGATTTAGGAGGCTCTTAGTCTTGAAGATTTCATCACCCCCTAGCTCCCATGAAGGATAAGGGAAAAGTGATCAACTTATATGATGTTGAGATGGATTTTAAGGTCTCACTTAATATATATGATGTTTGTAAGTTGGATACTTCTGCCTTAAAATAAAAGATAGAATAGTTACATTCTATCATGAAGACCAAGTGGATGGGGCATGATCTAGATTTTGATGAGTTCTTAGTCCGAGCTATCAAGGGGCTGCCTATTAAGTTCAAGCTCCCAAATGTTCCCAAGTACAGTAGGGTTGGGGATTCAAAGAACCAGCTTAAGACTTACACCATGATGATAAGTATGACAAACTTATTAGATGAGCAGATAATTTGACTCTTCTTTATCTCATTGGAGGGACCAATGTTGTTCTAGTATCATAGTCTCAACAAGGTAACCACGCCCGAGTAGAAGCCTCTCTGTACTATTTTTACAAGTAATATGAGTTTAACTCTTATTATGATATCACTCTACTAGATCTAGAGATGGTGAAGTAGAAAGCTAATGAATCTTTCATGGATTACTTCAATTGGTGGATGGATAAGGTTGCACTAGTTAGACAAAAGTCATCTGAGTCAGATATGATCAATAAGCTTATTATGGGGTCACTACCACTTTATTAGGATAAGATAAAGTATCAAATATTCCACATATATGAGGACATCTACTAAATCAGCCAGAGGATTTAGCAAACTAATGGGCTGAAGAAGAAGGAACTTTCCTTCATCAAACCCAAAACCACTACATACACCTAAACACAACACAAAGCGCACTACATCAATGCCTTACAAACACCAAATCTCATACTTTGAAACACAACCTAGTATTTGAGGTACTCAAATCTTGAGATGGCACTTTCTAAGGTCTTTAGGCATCTCTTAAAAGCTAAACTCATTAAGCCACTTGAACTAAACTTTCAAACACTACCTTTAACCTCAGTAGACACCAAAACCACTACGATTACCATCAGCATCATGGCCACAACACTAATGACTATTGCTCTCTGAGGTGGGTTATTCAGGATCTTATTAGTTCAGGTGAGCTTGAAGATCTTGAAAAATATAAACCCTCTACCAAAATAAACTCATTATTTAACTAGCACAAAGCCAATCATACCGGCATGATCCAGTCAAGGTTTTTAGAATCCTTTATTCTTAACTCCTTCTCTCCTCTCGGTAGTGAGGAGATTGCTTGGCTTCCTGTTATTAATTTTTAACCTGGTGGTGGGTTTGATATTGTCACCATTGACATATGGTATGATAATTCAAAGCATGAGTCTATAAATACTCAATATTTCTCTAATTTGGAATTAGTAGAAGTTTAGAAGTTGAAGAAAGGTGAGTTAATCAAGACTCCCAAGGCAACGAAGCCAGCACCTAAGACTCCCAAGTAGAAAAAGGGATTGAGTACCAATAAGATATTCTCTTAAGTTTGCAATATTACTCAAAATGGCAAGGTGTTCACTCCTCCCAATCTTAGGAATAAGTTGAATGCTCCAAGGAAGTCTACCGAGGCTAGGCCCACTATGAATGAGGCTGGTCCAAGTAGTGCACCAATTCCATAACCTATTGATAAAGGTAAAGAGGGTACCCAACCTGATAATGTATTCATCAAGCAGTTGAAGAAGATGTAGGCTGACATTAGTATATGGGACTTAATGCTATCTTCCTAACAATATTAACGGGCCATCATTGAGATACTCTCTAGGATAAGAATTTCTCCATCTACCTCTACTTTTAGTGTGAAGAGTCAATTGGTGAATCTAGAATTGAAGTCTAGTATGATTACTTTATCAGATACAGATTTACCAGCGGATGGTATTCATCATAACAAGGCATTCTTCATTAGGGTACATATCATAAACTTCTCCACTCCTTACATCATGGTGGATTAGGGTTATGGTATCAACGTTTATCTGCTTAAGGTGTTGCCTAAGCTCAAGATTCAGTTATTAGACTTGAAGCCATCTAAGACTATCATTAGAGCATATGATGAATCTAAGCGAGAGGTTACTAGCACCTTCTCTGCCATTGTGATTGTTGAGTCAATCAAGTTAATGGTAGATTTTATAGTTCTTGACATTTCAGTGTCATTTGCTTTATTGTTAAACTGATCATGGTTTAATCCACTGGGAGGTGTACCCTCCACCTTGCACCAGAAGATTAAGTTTCCACATGATGAACATGTGGTTACTATTATTGTTGATGATAAGGCTGTCATAGCCTGCATCAGAGAGGATGTCCCTCTCATGACTAGTTTTTAGATCATTGCCATCAAAGAACCTGAGTCATACTCATACTGACCAAGTCCCATCATGGAGAACATGCTACACAATATGAACTTTATACCTGGCAGAGGTCTAGGCTTATATCAGCAGGGTTTGGTGGAGTTCAATATCTTTACAGCTATATGAGAGGAGAGATATTGCATCGGGTTTGATTTGTATACTTTGGACAAGCTGGAAGAGTGTAAGATGGTCACCTTTATCTAGGGAGAGATGCAGTATGATTTCACTCCCAAGTTGCTTAACTTGGATGATTCCTTTTATCAATAATTTACCATCTTTGGTGATGTTTGTGACCTTTCAGCCTTGATAGCATCCAAGAGGGTCATTACCACTTCTTCCACCATCAACCCTAATAATAATTTATAGATCTTCAGTGATGTTGCTAATCTCATTATTGGTCACCTCAAGCTAGAACCCATTATAGTTACCATACTAAAGTTCAAGCTGTAGAGTTTAGATATGGGAGATATGCTTCTTTAAAAGGTCTACAAGGATATGGTCACCTTAGTAGATAGCACTTTTGATGAACTTTTGTATAATGATGATGATGCCCCTGTTTCTATACTTCTTGACAATGATGTAATCCCTTTGAAATTTAGTGCAATGAAAAATAGTTTTTCTTATGTTTATGATATGTACTCTGATGGCATTGTGCATGAACATAAGCATTACATGAGCATTTTTGACATTAACATATAATGCATAGAAACCGTTAACATTAGCATAAATGATAGGCCTTATTCTCTCTGGATTTAATTTGACTTAACCCTTAATGAGAGAATAGAAATCATCAAAGTGTTGAAACAGCATATAAAAGTGTTTGATCTAGGCTATGAAGACATATTGGGTGTTAACAGAACTATAATAGAACACAGAGTTTTGATCAAACTTGAGTTTAAGCTAGTTAAGTAAAAGCTATGTCAACTCCAACCAGATTGGGCTCAAAAGGTTAAAAAGGATATCCAGAAGTAGTTGGATGCTAAGTTCCTTAAAGTGGTTGACTATCCTAAGTAGTTGGTCAATGTGGTTCCAATTCTTAATAAAGATGGCAAGGTTAGGGTTTGCATAGACTACAGAGATTTGAACAAGGCATGCCCGAAAGATGATCTTCCTTTGCCTCATATCGACGTGCTAGTTAATAATGCAGCTGCTAGTGCCATATATTCCTTTACTAATGGGTTTTCTAGGTACAATCAGATTCTTATGGTTATTGTTAATAAGGTAAAGATAGCTTTTATCATAAAATAAGGGACTTATTACTATAAGGTCATGTCCTTTGGCTTGAAGAATGCAGGTGCTACCTATCAGAGAGTTAGAACAACTTTATTGCATGATCTAATCCATAAAGCAGTCGAAGTCTATATGGATGATATGATGGTGAAGTCTCTTACCAGGGAAGAAGAATATTAATTTAACCCTTTTAACATTTTTTCTAATAAATTCCCTCTTCTAACATTTTTTTTGATAAAATCCCTCTTCAACTTTGAGCTTTCAGCTGAATTTAGTTAATAAGAATAAAAAAGTCAAAGAAAAGAGTTACTTTAAACCATAAACTTAGCATTATGTATTTAAATATTTAAAAAAATTTCTAATAATTATATCCATATTTTAGAATTTTTATAAAATTAAGTAATATTTTTAATTACTTAATTTACAATCAAAATTTTACTTATTTAAAATAAAAATAATTTTATTAAAATATTAATAATTTAATAAAAAAATTTATAATTTTATTCTTTTCCATTCATATGTAAATAATATTTATTATATAGGAACAAAGAGAAGTAGTAACGATAATAATAATAATAAAATGTATTTAATATTTAAAATAATTAAGATAGATTTTAAATTGCAACATTTTCTTTAAAAAATAAATATCTCTATAGGTTATCAAAAATAACTTATTTAAGTAAAAAAAATTATAAATTATGGAAAGGAAAAAATTATAATTTTGTAAAGATATTAAATTATGGATATAATTATTATCATATTTTAATTCTAAATATTAATATATGATGCTAAGTGTAAGGTCAAATTAACTTTTTTTTTTTGACTTTTTAATCCTCATAGATTAAATTGAATCAAAGATCAAAGTTAGAAAAGAAATTTATCAAAAAAGATTAAAAAGGCTTAAATTGGTCTTTTATTTGAAGGGGTAAATTGATTAGACTAAAGATCTAAATAATGTCGTTTTGGGAATTATTTTCCAAAATAATATGGGTTTCAAATTTATTACTAAAATAATATAATAATTTGCAATTAATTTTTTTTATTTTTTGAGGGTAAAATCAACAATTAAGCTACCGATTTCATTAGTCGGAGGGACACAATTTATATATAATAATTGACAAACTAATAGCCAATTTTAGTAACATGAATTACGAATCAACATGGTTTGAGTTGAACTAAAATCGACAACAGTGAAGCCGATTTCAATGTAATAACAATTAGAAGATGATTGTTTGGAATTGTTTGAAACAATATTTGAAAATAGCTGAAATTAATTTATAAATGATTTAAAATGGTTGAATGGAAGAAGAAGATAAAAGTAGTATATATAAATAATATAGTAGTTTTAACATGTTTGTAGTTAGTAAAAAAAAGTAATTAAATATATTTTATAATAAATATTAAAATGTTTAATTGGTTAATACTTTTAAGATGAGAATAATTGAGGAAATAAATAAATTAAGTAATTAATTTTTTAAAGTAATCTAAAAAGATAATCATAATGTGTTAATGTAAAAAGATAATCATAATGTGTTATCTCATAGTAAAATATGTTAATAATACAAATGATATAATGTACTAAAGGAAAATTAAAAAATTCCATTATGAATATTTGTTTAAATATTAAGAAAAAAGTAAAGTAAATTGTTAGCAAGTTAATTTGTAAATTAAAAAAGATATTAATAATTGTAAAAAATAAATTAATCATTTGATTAATTTATGAAAAAATTATAAATTTATTTTGTTGAAAGATATTTATAATTATAAATTACATATTTGTGTTGGAAGAAATTGAAAGTAGTTTATTGTTTATGTAAATGAAAACAAAAAAAAGTAAATATTTTTAAAAATTAAGTATGTTTTGTAATTTATATGGGAATATATATTAAGCAATTTATAATTAATATTTTTATGAATTGAACATTAAATGATTTAGAATATTTAGTTTTTTAATTATTATGTAAAAATATATTATTCACTTATTGAACAATAATTCTTTTACAATTTTTAATTATGTTATTTTTAATTAATAACATTTTCAAGTGGTTAAGTTTTTGTTGAATAATATATGAATATATTTTGTAGTAATGATGTTATGATAAGAAATTTTAAGTTATATTTTGATAGTATAATATGAATAAAATTTAAAATGAAAATAATTGTTAGAAGAAAATGAACAAAGTGTACATTATAACAATATAGAAAAGCAAATTTGCATTAGTTAAGCACATCAATGAAATCCTTAATTATCACTAGTCCCACATCGAGACTATTGTCTATTTCATCATGGTCGTTGTCTTTAAGGAACTTCTTCTTCCTTATTATATGATGATGAATCCTCACTTACATCATCATAATTTCAACAGTTGTAGCAACATTGAGATCAAATTATGGAGTATAAGAAGGTATAAATGGTGAAGGAAGAAAAGTATTAATAATGTGTTATAAAAATCTTCAAATTGACCAAAAGCGGTTGGAAATACAAGCATCACATTTGATACTAGTGTAACTAGATATACTTCAAATGATGTAAAAAATGATAACATGTTTGGGAATTATGGAAAAATGCTTGAAAATAGAGTTTAAGGATGAAAAGAGGGTTGAAAGTGTTCATGATAATTCATTGAAAGAGAATCATACTGATATGGAATTAAAGAACTAATTCTTGGATTATTGTGACACCTAGGGCTGACAAAGGCGGGGAGTGGATGTTGGTGCTAGAGAGAGCATGGACAAGGAGTGGCTCCTAGTAGGCTTCTAAGCAAAAAGGCACATGAATGAATTGATCCCACATCCAAAAAAAGGGATCTTGAGACTATGTAAGGATAGGGTTGCAAAGTTGAGTGATTTTGAGATTGTGTAGGTATGGGACTATACAATCAAGAATAACTCAAGTGATTTCGAAATTATATAGTTATGGAACTGTACAATTGAGAATAACTTAAGTGATTAGATAGGTACTATCCATACCAACAAGGTGCACCTACCTTTTTTATGCTCATTCCATAAGAACTCCATAGTTAAGCATGTTTGGCTTAGAGCAATTATAGGATGGGTGACCTCCTGTCAAGTTTTCTCAAGAAGCATGTGAGTGAGGATAAAACATACTGGAAATGTCTTATGTTGGGTTATAGAGGTAGTCATTAAATCATGCTATTACAATTATCTTGTCTATCAAATGTAAAGTCAAGTAGAAGAGTTGAAGATGATGGACCTACCATGTCTATAAAATTTCCATAAAACATATATGTATAACTATGTGAAGTCTTTGGTGGTGGCATAAGGATAACACCTTCCATTATGGGATCTTTAAATATTTATCTTCTAAAAGACATAGTTGGACATCTCTTATGCATGGTCGTTTATTACATTTGGATTCTAAGAAATTCAATTAGAGTTGGTGTTGGTTGTGTATGTGGTGATGAGATGCATCATCAATCACTTAAAGTGTTTAAAATGCTTGCCATTTTTTTATGGGAGTGATGGTAAACCTTATTACTTAAAGCAATGTTATGAACATTAGCTTATGTTAAGAAAGGATAGAGATTAAAACTTAATAATTAATATAATATATATTGAAACAATAGTAGAACATGCTTATAACAAAATAAAGTTATCAATACAATAAGTTTAGCCCCATACGTATTGATATTCATTGACCAGTTTATCTTATGAACCATTACATATAATCCAAGTATGGTCTAAGTGATTATCTAATATAGGAGATGATGATATTCATCCTTGTTTATGATTCCATGCATTAATGTAAGGAGCATGATAATATACTAATTATTATTAATTTACCATCTCAAGTCAATTTAATGAAGTTCATCTTGTTAGTATGGAGGTACTGGAATTGGTTGGTTCATACCAAATTGATATAAGCATTTATCTAGTTGATACCACTTGATAATATTAAAGCAAATAAGTGGTATGATCACCCTCTAAATGTCTTGTCTAACCATATAAAATGATGGCAAAGTATCCATGATTACCTTATATGACTCATAAAGAATCTATGATATTTAGAATATAAGTATTAGTTTGGTTAATGGTTGACATTAAATATAAAAGAGATATAAATTATTTTTAAGAATTTAGAAATGACCTATTCATGTTATTGCATATCTAATAATAATTGATAACTACTAACAATATTGGTTAGTACATCTGTACTTAGTCATGATGCTTGCCACCTAATCATTTAAATGAGTATTAAAACCATGATAATTTTTGATTTATTGAATGAAATTAATAATTTTGTAATGGTATTTAAAAGAAGAAATGGTATACTTGTATCCATAAGGATGAATACCATATGAAAGCGTAAAGAAGGTGCTAAGCAAGGTAATCTTTCCTATGCCTATAACTACATCATAAATAATGCTCCTCCAACCTAAGAGGCCATCGAATTTATGGCCTGACATATTGATGATACAATTAGGCTAAGCATGTGGCCTCCTAACTATATGTACCAACATCTTCCAAGTTAGTCAAAAGTGGTAAAAACATAAGATGGACCTTGCCACCTAATTGATAAAAAATAAACAGTTCATCAATGATTCATAAAATGAATGCTTTAGTATAACATTAATCTACTACTAATAAAAATATCACCTAGGATGTAGCTCTTAGCAAACTTTGACATAAGTTTGATCAGTCATGACTCGAATGTCCTATTATAACTATTCCATTAACTTTTAAACCTATAAGAATCTCAACATCTTGTAAAGTAATTATGACCTCGCTAACTAGAAGATGAAATGTATGTGTTTCCGGATGCCATCTCTTGATTAATGAAGTAATCAAAGCATGTTCAATTTTAATATAGCCCAAACATAAATATAGCATAAAATTTAGAGATTTTGAGGTAATGAATTACTCGTTGATTTAGATTTTCAATTTCTATTGGTTGCTACTCAATGACATAATAATACATCATGAGTCACTTGCATGTGAAATAAGTATTAGTAAAAATTATTTTATTTCAAGTTTGAAACAATGGGAAAGAAATTAATCTCATTACTCTATACTGCAATTGATTATACATTTTGCATTTTGAGTAGATTTGGAATTTTGGATCCAAGTTATATAAAATGCTATGAAATTGATCATTCATCCATATTGTATATAATATAAAAGTAACAATGAATTTCATGAATAAAAGAAATGAAAACTTAAGTAATCAGCATAAAAAATGGAAATTTTTTTAAAATGACATAAAATTTGAACATAAAAAATTAATAATTAATAAATGAAAAATTAAATGAACATAATCAATGAATATAATAAAATATAATAAATTGACACAAATGAACATAATAAATGAAAAATGTAATAATATAACATAATAAAACATAATAAATGAACATAATAAATGTAAAATGTAATAAATTAACATAATAAAACATAATTTAAAAATAAAAAAATAAATGAACATAATTAATGTCAATGAATATTTATTTAAATTAATATAATAAATGAACATAAATGAAAATAATAAATGAATATTTTTCAAATTTACATAATAAATGAATATAATAAAACATAATAAATGAACACAAATGAACATTATAAATGAAAATGTAATAAATTAACATTGTGACATCCTCGTTTTTGGCACACACTATTAGTATATACATATGATATGCTATGATTTATACGTGTTGAATTTGGATGATGATGTGAATTTAAATATTTGAATTATAAATTTATATGAATTATGCATGCCATGATAAATAAATGATATGTCTTATGATATATGCTTTTATGGCGAAATGATGAGAATTTTACGAGACTACTAAAAAATGGTCGATCGTATTATACGATATGATAATAATTAAACATATCGTTGAATAGATGATTTAACAACTTGAAGTTGAGAATAATTCGAGAGATATGATAATTGATAATATTCAACGAGAATAAAATATCAAGTACGCTTAAAATAATTAAGCGTCATTAATCAGGATAAATAATAGGTCGTATAATTAATCGATCGTATAAAATAAGATACGTAAATTATTTCATACGTATATGAATTATACGTATAAACATTTGAGAATTTATATGAAGTCTAAATATATTAATTAAGAACATAAATTCATGATATCGTATAAATTCATATGAGTACAAATAATTTATATGAATGGAATATATACATTTATACGAGTGTATATATGATATAAATAATTAAATGCATATGAATGCATAAAATGAATTATTAATTATTAATAATATACATAATTAATAATTAATAATTATGTATAATTATGAAAATTATAATAAATACATACATATAAATTGTATACATATAATACGAATGAAAATACAAACTTGTATTTAATGGAATTATTAAATTAGTATTATTTTTGGATATTGAGGATAGTATTATTTTAATTGGAGTGGATTGATGATGTAGGATAATAAGGAATAAAAATTAAATGAAAAAGGAAATGAATTATGTGGATATTTGGA
>CANYBF010982681.1:0-11526 GCA_948192965.1 Dalechampia spathulata | reverse complement strand
GGAAGGAGAGTGATGAGTGCAGAGCTAAGCTCTGGGCATGCTGGGTCAATCATGTTAATGGGATTCCGTCAAGGAATCATATAGATTAATACCCTCCCAATGGGAGATGAGTCTCGAGACATACAGTAGGAAAAAGAGTGCATAGCACCATACAGTTAAATGCCCTCCTTCGGGAGATGAGTACCGGTACATACAGGGACCCAGTGTGTGCAAAAGGAATGTGCACAATGATAAGAAAAGAAGAAGAGGGTTATGAGAATGAAAATAAGAGAGTGTAAGGCATGTTTGCATTCCATTGCATTTATCGAAATTGTAATTTATGATGCTTGAATGCATATGTTTATCTATGTTTTCTTAGCACCACTGAGTTTTATACTCAGCGTTTATCATTTGATGAACGTAGGTTCCGAGCCTTCAAGGGAGCAGCAAGAGAGGCAGTAAAAGTCGTCAGCAGAGAAGGCATTCTCGAAGTGGTAGTGGAGCTGTTGGCAATCTCCATTCCTTTTTGTATCGTTTAGCTTCTATTAGTCATAGCGGCAGTAGTAGTTAGGATTATGTTTTAGTGGTGAGTTTATTATGTATAGAGTGAACACCCGTGTATGTATTGGTTTGTTGTAATTCTATCTATGAGCTGTAAACAAACCGTACGAATGAATGAATGTATATTATTGAGGAATAATGCATGTTTGTGTGAATGTATGCTACGCTACCCTTGTCCTCACCATTAGATGCTAGATTGTGTACCCATACGAATTCTAATACTCGGCTTCAGATGTATCCCTTGTAGGATACGTAGCGGCTTTCTGTAAAGGAGGTCGTTACGCATGCTACGGGAGCATGTTACCCCAGGTATGGGCTGGGGTGTAACACTTTATCTCTATTATGTATTCCTGCCATAAATAAGTCATAAAACAATAAATAATATGACTTATCAGTTATATCTATAAGTCATTGTAAATCATCAGCTGTCAGTATATTACTATAATTCTTCTATGACATTATATCATCATCTCAGCAATATTAGAATACTATAATCATATAACATCATTTCATTAGCATGATCATTACTGCTCTTGAGCATAAGCTCTAATAACTTTATATCATTTCTTCTATGGCATAACTGATGTTTATCAATGTATCTGTATCATTATATAGCATACTGTACTATATTTCATTACTCTTTAAACATCTCTATATAAGCACAATTATGGTGCATTCATCATTCCATTCATTTCTTTTCTGTATGATTGTGCATAATCTCATTTTGTAACTGGGTCCCTCTATGTATCGGTACCCATCTCCCGTAGGAGGGCATTATAACTGTATGGTTCATTAAACCCATTTTTCTTTTCTGTATGTATCGATACTCATATCTCATATGAGAGCATTATAACTGTATGATTCCATCGAGGGAATCCATCATCTCTATGACCCAGTACGCTTTTATTGATCATTATCTCACATTCACTCATTTTCCTCTTTCCTGATTCCTCCATGTCATGCCATGAATATGATTATGTATGTAGATGATTCATGACATGATATGTATGTATTATGCTATGATACTTTAATGAGAATATGTAAGCATCACAATAAAATATCATACATAATCTATTTCATACATTCAGCAATATTAAATATAATGAAGATCATTTCATAATGTACGTACATTAAAATATTGCTCATTGACCTTGATTAATAAGCCGTGATAATATAATCCAGCAACTATAAATCACTATTAAATATTCCCTGCAAATCATAACACTTCATAGCTGAAATACCACATTTAATATAATCATAAACTATAGATATGGTAACTCACACATTGCTTTCTTATAACTATATCACATCATGGTATAGTAACAACCTTTCATCATAAGCCATTATACACCTTTCGTATCTTTTGATCTTTTATAAAGAAAGAGCATAAACATTATATAATATTTTTGTCTCTATGATAATTCATCTGTTAACCTTATTTAGTAGGTCGTCATATCATATATCATTAGATAATATCTCTATAAACATGATACTTTAACTATCAACCTTATTAAATAGGTCATGATATCATAACACATAATTTACACCCTTTCGTAATTATTCTAAATACATCAAACATCATTCATCATCGTAATATAATAATATCATAGAAGAAGAATATAATCATCATATAAATTCTCTATAATCATTAACTTTAATTATCAACCTTATTAAATAGGTCATTGTCATATCCACGTTAGAGACCCTAGGAGTTTTGCATTAATGTGTGTGTATGTGTTAGATGAATGGCAGGCTTGGTATTGTATTATGCCTGTGATTGATGATTTGACTGGTGTATGTGTTTGTACATTTACATATGTGTTGATGGTATTTTGTATTGAGGTATGTATATCTATGTTTTTCGTGCACTGTGATGTGTGTATATTGGCATTGCTATCGCCTTATTGAGGAGCAGGTCTTCCTGGTTGGATGAGGGGCCGCCATTACGTTGTTTAAAGGTGTATTAGAAGTGTTATTTGGTGTGGCATTCATTTTGGTACAGGCAGTGTGAGGGATTAGGCTTTGATTTAGTCTTAGCATGGTTTTAAGTGATGGTACGGGCATACGGGATCACCGTACGGGTGTACCAGACAGGGGAGTGACCGTACGGACGTACCCAAGGGGTGGTTCAGCCATACACAAACTCACAGGAATTTAGGTTTGTCAGGTAGAATGTGGACGTACGGGCGTACCGAATGGGGGTACGGGCGTATTGTCCCTCGCAGGAAATTGTACTTGTCAGGAGTTTTAGTTCGGTATGGGCGTACCATGATCCATACGACCATACGTGACTTATGTTTAACGAGTCAAAGGATAAGTATTAAAGGTTTCTTCTTTTCCTATCAGTTCTAAACCTTCTTAAACCTTCCTAAAACTTTTAAACCCTCCTTAAACCTTTACTACTAGTAGAGGGAAGAGTTTTTAAATGGCTTTTGAAGAGTGGGGATTAGAACTCGAGCTTGGTGATCGATAGAGATGAGATTACGAGCCTACGTTAGAAATCATCTAAATTCAGGTTTGTACTAGTTTTGTGTGTATTAGCATACATGGCTTATTCTCATGCCTTGAGACTTAAGTAAAGTCGGAGCATGACATTTTGTGACTGGTATGATATCGTTGCGAAATGATATGTTGATGTTTATGCTTGTTATACGTAATTAGATGATTCTTCTTACTTTCTTAGGGAATGAATGTATGTGCTTTTATGGTATGAAGCATTATTGCATGTGATGTATATATGGCAAGCATGGTAATGGAGGAGGGATGTAAAAGAGAGAAAAGGGAAGTGAGTAATGAGGGCAGAGCTCAGCTCTGGGCATACTGGGTCAACTATGTTTATGGGATTCCTTCGAGGAATCGTTAGATGAATGACCTCCTAAAAGGGAGATGAGTCTCGAGACCTACTATAGGGAAAAAGGTGCAGGGCACCGTATAAATATGTGACCTCCGGGATATGAGTACCGGTACCTATCGGGACCCAGTATGAGCGAAAGGATTATGCATAAATATCAAAAAAGAAGAGGGAATGAAAAATGAGAACGAGGAATAATGCATGCATAGTTGCATTCATACTGAATGCTTGTGAAACATAGGCTTTAATGATGATTACTATGCTAATAGTAGCTGATACGAGGTTATGAGATTCCTATGTGATTACTGAACTGGCTTTATGGCTTTGTACGTTTGTTTATGTATGTTCTCTAGTACCACTGAGTTTATCCCAGTGTTTGTGATTTGATGAACGTAGGTTCAGAGCCTTCAGGTGAGCGGGCAGAGAAGGAGTAGAGGTCGTCAGCAGAGATAGACGGATCTCAAAGTGGTACTGGACCTTAATGCATACTCCAGCTTCTTTTGCTTTGTGGTTTTGTAGTCGTAGAGGCAGTAGTTATCCCGTATTTTGGTGTATATGATGTATAGACTGGGTATTACTATTTGTTATGCACAATTATTCTTATTCTATAATAAACAATTCTTGGTTTTATTGCTTGGCTTTGTGAATGCATGATTGGATGTCCAGGGTTATTAGTTCATTGTCCACACCATATATAGGGACGTGTCCCCATACGACGTCGTTAGAATGTATCCCTTGTAGTATAAGCAACAGTTTTCTCTAGGAGGTCACTGTTTATGCTACGGGAGCATGTCAGTCCATGTATGGACTAAGCATGACATGTTTTAGTGGTATCAGAGCTATGGTTAGCTCACCGAGCTATGGTTTAGCTCGAACAGTTTCATGTCTGTCAGTTAGGACTACTGCCTATGTTTACTAAGCTACACATGCGGAGTTTGCTAGTCCTTACCGCTGCTGACTGTTAGGTTTATGTTTATGTTGTATGTTACAGATTAAGTATTATGACCGACAGAGCTATTATTGTGGGTGAAGAAGGAGGGGGTAATTTCAATCCCCAAGAGAGTACATCTGAGACTGGGAATGTTAGTGAGAGGAAACCACGTCAAGAGGAAGTACGGGGACTTAGTGAGAGGGAACCTCAAGCAGAGAGGGTTGATGCCTTAGCAGTTGACCCAATGGCAGCAAAGTTTTCTCAGTTTCTTCAGTATATGCGAGCACAGGGTCAGACCTTACCCGTAACTTCAGCTCCACCTCCACCTCCGCTGGAACCTAGAGAAGAGTACAAGTTCAATTTTAAGAAGTTAAGATCTTATGGTGTGACAGACTTTGTTGGGACTATTAACCCGTACGTATCAGAGATGTGGTTGGAGAAAACATAGAGGGTTCTACGGCAGTTAAAGTGTCCCAAGGCAGTGAAGTTTGAGTATACCATTTCTCTCCTACAGGAAGATGCATATGAATGATGGAAGACAATTCCACAGAGTATGGCAGAGCCTCTGATACTTACCTGGCATGATTTTTTGAGGGAGTTCTGCCAGAAATACATTCCTATCACTTATACCGATCAGAAGCTACATGAATTTCTTAATTTGAGGCAAGGAAATATGTCAGTGGCAGAGTACAAGAGGGAATTCACACGGTTAGCCTACTACGCCACCAACATTTTGACTTTTGCACGGGAGAGGTGTAAGAGATTCAAACAAGGGTTGAATATCTGGATTCGGGCATTGGTACATGGTTTTAATTATGAAGACTTGCCAGTTTTGATGGCCAATGTGATGAATTAGGAACGCATGATACAGGAAGAGCAAACAAGACAAGAGACTATCAGGAGACCGTTCCGAGAGCCGAGCTCTTCGTTGGGATTCCCAAAGAGAGGGAAATTCAGGGGTTCATTTCCTCCATGATAGACAGGGGTTTGACCATTACCACTTCAACGGGCTCAAAATAGGAGACCCCCATTTTCTAGTGGCAGCATGGGTTCAGGATTGATGGCATGTCGTACTTGTGGCTGTATGCATCACAGGGCTTGTCGGATGGGAGCGGATTTATGTTACCGATGTGGACAGGCCGGACATTATGTCAGGGAGTATTCTGCACATGATAATATTCCGGTTCATACTGTTTCGGAAGGTGGCTCCTATCAATAGAACCCGAGCGTGTGATTTAGTTTGGGAGGTCCTCAGAGTGCAGAGAGAGGTAGAGGAAGAGGCAGAGGAAAACGTGATGGAGGAAGCTATGCGGTTAGCCAAGAATCGATAAACCAAGTAGTTGGTGTCCCTACGAGAGTGTACAACTTAGTACAGCAGGATAAGCAGCTTGCTTCTGATGTGGTGATCGGTAATGTCTTTATCTCTAATCATGAGGCCTTAGTTTTATTTGATCTGGGTTCCTCGCATTCGTACATTAACACGGGATTCGCTCAATTACTTGATATGCGTTGTGAAGGCTTAGGTTATGAGATAGTAGTATTGAGTCCGTTAGGTAGGGATGTGATAGTGAATAGCGTGTCAAGACAGTGTCCTTTAAGTATACATGGCATGTGTTTCCTATCAGATTTAGTAGAGATGCCATTTCGGGAATATGACGTTATCTTGGGTATGGATTGGTTAGCTAAGTATAGGGCAGTGATGGATTGCAGACAGAAAACAGTAACTCTTCAGCATCCGGAACAGGTTACAGTAGTGATACGGGGAAATGTACCATCGATAACAGTGAGATTGATTTCAGCAGTAACAGCGCAGAGATTGATGTCACACGGTTATGAGGCAATTGTAGCACACGTAATCGATGTGAGACAGAAGGAGGCATAGTTGTTAGATATTCCAACCGTTTGTGATTTTTTTGATGTTTTTCCCAAAGAATTGCCCAAGTTACCACCGGAATGAGAAGTAGAATTTGAGATCGAAGTGCTACCAGGTATGGAGCCGATTTTTATTACTCCTTATCGGATGGCACCATTAGAATTGAGAGAGCTCAAGGTGCAATTACAAGAATTATTAGAGAAGGGATTCATCATATCGAGTATTTCCCCCTGGGGTGCACTAGTGTTATTCGTCAAGAAGAAAGATGGTACGATGCAGATGTGTGTTGATTATCGGTAACTCAATAAGGTAACCATAAAGAACAGATATCCTTTACCGCGCATTAACGACCTGTTTGATCAGTTGAAAGATGCCGCAGTGTTCTCTAAGATTGATTTAAGGTCGGGGTATCATCAACTTTGGGTTAAGGAAAGTAGCGTAGCGAGAACTGCATTCCGAACTCGTTATGGACACTATGAATTTCTCGTAATGCCATTTGGATTGACAAACGCACCTGCAGCATTTATGATCCTCATGAATACAGTATTTGCAGACTATTTAGATCAGTTTGTTGTGGTCTTTATTGATGATATCTTGGTCTATTCAAAGACACTTGAGGATCATGATGGGCACTTGAGGTTAGTTTTACAACAGATACGGGAGAAGCAGTTATATGGTAAGCTTTCTAAGTGTGCATTATGGTTAGACCAAATAGCATTTCTAGGGCATGTCATTTCCGCCAAGGGGATTCGAGTTGATCCAAGAAAGATAGAAGTTGTTTTAAATTAGCCCATTCCATAAAATATCAGTGAGATTCAAAGTTTTCTGGGATTAGCCGGTTATTATCAATGGTTTGTTAAAGGTTTTTCGATGCTTGCCTTACCATTAATGACACTGCTCAGGAAGGATGTTTCTTTTAGTTGGTCAGAGGAATGCCAACAGAGTTTTGAGAGACTAAAAGAGTGTTTGACTCAGGCTCCGGTTTTGATTTTACCTACGTCAGGAAAAGCCTTTACCATTTATAGTGATGCTTCACTTAACGGGTTAGGATGTGTTTTGATGCAGGATTGGAAAGTGATTGTATATGCCTCACGACAGTTGAAGCCGCATGAGAAAAACTACCCGACATATGATTTAGAGTTGGCAACCATCGTGTTTGCATTGAAGATTTAGCGACACTATTTATACAGGGAATTATGCTACATGTATACTAATCATAAGAGCCTGAAGTACCTGGGTACGCAGAAGGAGTTAAACCTGAGGCAACGACGCTCGCTAGAGTTGATTAAAGATTATGACTGCGTGATTGATTATCACCCGGGTAAGGCTAATTTGGTAGCAGACGCATTGAGTCGCATGATGATTGCCGGATTGAGATAATCACTGTTATTGTTAGTCCATAAGATGCGATAGTTGAATGCCTCACTGATCATGCAATCTGATTGCATATTGGCACAGTTACAGCTGTAAATGAAACCCATACTGACAAATCAGATTTAGCACTGTGTAATAAGTGATGAAGAGTACCAGAAGCAGTTATAGAAAGTGCAGACAGGTAGAACAACGCTGTTTACTATAGATAATGATGGCAATCTGAGACATGGAACGTGTTTGTACATTCCTGCAGATACTAAGCTAAAGTGACTAATTTTAGAGGAAGCTCACAGTTTGATGTGTTCATATCACCTCGGAAGTACAAAGATGTATAGGGATCTAAAACAACATTATTGGTGGGTCAGGATAAGAACTGAAATAGCGGATTATGTGGTGAAATGTTTAGTTTGCCAGCTCATCAAAGTTGAACACCAGGTACCAGCGGGATTACTTAGTTCGCTACCGCTTCCAGAATGGAAATGGGACCGTATTATTATGGATTTCATTACAGGATTGCCAATGATGTAAACCAAGCACGATGCAGTATGGGTAATAGTGGATAGATTGACGAAGACAGCTCATTTCTTACCTGTACATATGGACTACAGTTTAGAGAGGTTGGCAAGCTTGTACATAGATGAGATTGTACGGTTACATGGGGTTCCATCCTCTATTGTGTCAGATAAAGATCCACGATTTACGTCGCATTTTTGGGGTGTATTTTAGAGAGCTTTGGGTATACGAGTTCAGTTTAGTACCACTTTTCATCCTCAAACCGATGGGCAATCAAAGAGAGTGATACAGATTTTAGAGGATATGTTACGAGCATGCATGATGGAATGGGAAGGTAGTTGGGATCGATATATACCCTTAGTTGAGTTTGCCTACAACAGCAGTTATCATACCAGTATACAGATGGCGTCGTATGAAGCACTGTATGGTCGACGATGTCGGACACCGTTACACTGGGATGAAGTGGGTGAACCAAGGTTGATTGGTCCTGAATTAATTCAACAGGCCGAATAACAGGTACAACTAATAAAGAGTCGGTTGAAAGCCGCCTTCGACAGACATAAGTCCTATGTAAATCTGAGACGACGCGATATAGAATATGGTGTTGGCGAGAAAGTGTTTCTCAAGGTGTCTCCATGGAAAAAGATTATGCAATTTGGGCAGAAGGGTAAGTTGAGTCCTAGATTCATTGGTCCGTATGAAGTTCCAGAACGGATTGGACCGTTGGCTTACTGATTAGCTCTATCACCGGAATTGGATCGTATCCATAATGTATTTCATGTATCAATGTTACGATGTTACAGATTGGATCCTTCTCATGTTATTCCGGTTGAGGTAATAGAGGTACAACCAGATTTGACTTACAGCGAAGAGCCGATACAGCTATTGGCCCGAGAGACGAAACAGTTATGGAATAAATAGATACCATTGGTGAAGGTCTTATGGAATCACCACACCGGATAAGATGCAACTTGGGAACAGGAGTCCGCAATGAGGGAGCAGTATCCCCACCTTTTTGCTAGTAAGTTAGGAGGAATTTCGGGGATGAAATTTCTTTTTAGGAGGGGAGAGTTGTCACATCCACGTTAGAGACCCTAGGAGTTTTGCATTAATGTGTGTGTATATGTTAGATGAATGACAGGCTTGGTATTGTATTATTCCTGTGATTGATGATTTGACTGGTGTATGTGTTTGTACGTTTACATATGTGTTGATGGTATTTTGTATTGAGATATGTATATTTATATTTTTTGTGCACTATGATGTATGTATATTGGCGTTGTTATCGCCTTATTGAGGAGCAGGTCTTCCTGGTTGGATGAGGGGCCGCTATTACGTTCTTTAGAGATGTATTAGAAGTGTTATTTGGTGTGGCATTCATTTTAGTACAGGCAGTGTGAGGGATTAGGCTTTGATTTAGTCTTAGCATGGTTTTAAGTGATGGTACGGGCGTACGAGATCACCGTACGGGCGTACCAAACAGGGGAGTGACCATACGGACGTACCCAAGGGGTGGTTCAGCCATACGCAAACTCGCAGGAATTTGGGTTTGTCAGGTAGAATGTGGACGTATGGGCATAATGAATGGGGGTATGGGCGTATCGTCCCTCGCAGGAAATTGTACTTGTCATGAGTTTTAGTTCGGTACGGGCATACCATGATCCGTACGGCCGTACATGACTTACGTTTGACGAGTCAAAGGATAAGTATTAAAGGTTTCTTCTTTTCCTATCAGTTCTAAACCTTCTTAAACCTTCCTAAACCTTTTAAACCCTCCTTAAACCTTTACTACTAGTAGAGGGAAGAGTTTTTAAATGGATTTTGAATAGTGGGGATTAGAACTCTAGCTTGGTGATCAATAGAGACGAGATTACAAGCCTACGTTAGAAGTCATCTAAATTCAGATTTGCGCTAGTTTTGTATGTATTAGCATACATGGCTTATTCTCATGCCTTGAGACTTAAGTAAAGTCGGAGCATGATGTTTTGTGACTGATATGATATCGTTGCGAAATGATATGTTGATGTTTATGCTTGTTATACATAATTAGATGATTCTTCTTACTTTCTTAGGGAATGAAGGTATGTGCTTTTCTGGTATGAAGCATTATTGCATGTGATGTATGTATGGCAAGCATGGTAATGAAGGAGGGATGTAAAAGAGAGAAAAGGGAAGTGAGTAATGAGGGCAGAGCTCAGCTCTGGGCATACTGGGTCAACTATGTTTATAGGATTCCTTCAAGGAATTGTTAGATGAATGACCTCCCAAAAGGGAGATGAGTCTTGAGACCTACTATAGAGAAAAAGGTGCAGGGCATCGTATAAATATGTGACCTCCTTCAGGAGATGAGTATCGGTACCTATCGGGACCCAGTATGTGTGAAAGGATTATGCATAAATATTAGAAAAGAAGAGGGAATGGAAAATGAGAACGAGGAATAATGCATGCATAATTACATTCATACTGTATGCTTGCGAAACATAGGCTTTAATGATGATTGCTATGCTAATAGTAGCTGAAACAAGGTTATGAGATTCCTATGCAATTTCTGAACTAGCTTTATGGCTTTATACATTTGTTTATGTATGTTCTCTAGTACCACTGAGTTTATCTTAGCATTTTTCATTTAATGAACGTAGATTCAGAGCCTTCGGGTGAGCGAGCAGAGAAGGAGTAGAGGTCGTCAGCAGAGATAGACGGATCTCGAAGTGGTATTGGACCTTGATGCATACTCCGGCTTCTTTTGCTTTGTGGTTTTGTAGTCGTAGAGGTAGTAGTTGTCTTGTATTTTAGTGTATATGATGTATAGACTGGGTATTACTGTTTGTTATGCACAGTTATTCTTATTCTATAATAGACAGTTCTTGGTTTTATTGCTTGGCTTTGTGAATACATGATTGGATGTCCAGGGTTATTGGTTCATTGTCCACACCATATACAGGGATGTGTCCCCATACGACGTCGTTAGAATGTATCCCTTGTAGTATAGGCAACGGTTTTCTCTAGGAGGTCGTTGTCTATGCTACGGGAGCATGTCAATCCAGGTATGGGCTGGGCATGACAGTCGTGTTATCATATATTGTAAAATATACTCTTTGGAAATCATTTTTAACTTAACATTGATCATTCATGTTCATGATATAGTCAATATTATATAGAACATGTTACTATATGTTACAATCAAAGTAAGTTAATAACTTACCTGTCGATTCACTAATAAGGAATTAGCTAATAAATAGCACAAACCTGTTTTCACGATTTCATTGTATCCACATTGAAACAAGGACACCTTTGTTCCTTTAATGATGCCTGTGGCAACATTATCATTCAACCATTTAACAAAAGATCTATAACACTATTAAATCATTTAACCATATTAAGATATCATACTTTTATTTCAAAGAAATGAATCATGTAACATGTAGCAATTATATGTATATTCTT
>CANYBF010982344.1:0-18057 GCA_948192965.1 Dalechampia spathulata | reverse complement strand
ATGATATTAAATATGTTGTATTTAATATGAGAAAATGATTAAGTATGAAATTATTATATGGAAATGAAATATTATATGATAGTATTTAAATATTATATGATTATGACATAATATGAATAGAGTATTAACAAATAATAAAATAGAAGTTATGAAAATAATTAAATAATGAATAGTGGTGGGAACAGTAACATGAATAGTGAGTATATGTGAGTAGTGACATAAATAGTGAAATAAATTGATTAATGTTAAATATTATTACTTAAAAATATTTTATGCTAAGTCATAAGAATTAAAATAAGATAAGAAATATTATTAATTTATATATATGTGTGTATATATATATATATATATATATATATACAATGGTATATATATATATACATACGTAAGTATGAATGATAAATGTTCATAAATGAAATTAATATAGGTAATTGAAGATAGATATTAATATATATTCTATATGATTCAGAGAAAGGAAATTGATGCAAACAACGGGAAAACATAAGACGGAACGGAAATCAGGTTTGTGCTTTTAACTGATTCCTATTTTAATGGGTCAGCAGGTAAGTACTAACTTACCTTAAATCTCTTAACAAGTGATTACATGTTTTATCTCTTATTTGTTTTATATGAATGATTTAATTTAATTGAAGTTAAGTTTTATAAGAAATCATTAAGGATTAGATAAAACATATCATGGTATTTATGTTTATTAATTATGATATGTTATGTCAATTATAGATAATGATGATTTAAGGAAGATTATTGATAAAGTTCATATGATGATGTGATAAGTTATGATTTTATTTATTAATGTTGATAGCTAATAGAAGCTATTAAAAATAGTTATGAATGATTGATTATGTGATAGTATAAATTTATAGATTAGCGTATAGGCTAATTGAAATGATTAATTGGAACAATGATTATATTGCTACTATTATATCAAGAGATCCTATTTGGATGCATGAAATAAATGATAGGATTCTATTTATGATGATATTATCATATTATGAATAAGATTGATAGATGATAATTATGGAATAAATTTAGGAAAAAGTGAAATGGTGTCATGTAATAAATAAATGAGTATTAGAAAATAAAAATAATATTTGCATAATTTAATAGACACTTAAAATAAAAAGGAAGTAAATAAAATAAAATGGATATTTTATTACGTATTGGAAATTGATACATAATTATAAATTAGTTGAGATTAAAATGTTATGGGATAAATAAAATGGTATTATGTTATGCATTTTATTTTATCAAGTATATTTAAATATCGTTTATTACGGATGATAATTTAAATATCTAAATATGAAGGTTAATGACATTTAATATTGAGACTTATAACTAAGGTAAATAAATTTAGATTTATCCGGAAAATGATAATCAAATATTCAAATGGAATTATATAATATGAAAAGAAATTGACATGCATTTGATGCTTGGTGATATATGCTATTCAAAAATATGCAATGTAAAATGGATGTCTTATGGAAATCATGTTATATGAAATGAATGATATGTGAATTGTATGGTACTTATGAGAAAATCATGATGTCTGCATATGTTTATTTGACATCATGGCATAAGTAAAACATATCATGTCATGCAACATTAATTGATTTATGCATATACATGACATGTCATGGAGAAATAAGGGAGAAAGAAAATGAATGAATAAAAGAAAATGATAAAGGAAAAGAGGTACTTGGGCATTATAAAATGAATTCCTATGGGAAATGAATAGAAAGGAAAATGGAAATGAATGTGAAATAGGGTTCAATACGTTGAACCATAGTATGATATGAAATGAAATGTAAAACCCAGTACTAAGCGTGCAAATTTTATGAAATGGCCCAGAATGTAAAAAGGGGCAATGAAATGAAATGAAATGATACAGAAAAATATGAGGGAGAATGCGTAACATGAATGCATTCTCATATATGACATAAATCATGAATAATATGATGATGATTTATTTGTTGTGATGATTAGCGATAATGTGCATATGCAAATGGATCTTTAATGATATACATTTCATGACATATACATGATGGAGTTATGGATGACAAATAATTAATAATGTTTACGGAAAATCATATGTTATTATACAACGATGATCTTTAGAAGTAAAATGCAAAAATGATTTCATTGAGATATTAAATGAGACGATACTATGATTTACATGATCTGTTCATATATTATACATGATTGAACATTATTTTCATATGTTATGTGTTTAAGCACCACTGAGTTTTATACTCAGCGTTCATCATTTGATGGACGCAGGTTAACAGATGACAGCGAGCATGGATTTCCAAAGGACCAACTCTCAGCAGAAGTACTTTGAGGATAAGGACTTGGTTAGGAGCAAAGTTAACTTAATAATGAAATTAAATTAATCTGTAATGCAATAAGTGTAAGAATGTAACACAGGGACTAAGTCTTCCACAAATCCTAGAACAACGCATCATTATTTCATATACAGGTAAACACAAACATAAATAAATAAAAATTTCATACGAATCCCTTGTAGAGTAATTAGTGGTTTCCATGTTTTGGAAATCATTAATTATTTTACGGGAGCATGTCACGGTGAAAAGGAGTGACAGATATTGAAAGCAAATCATGGTAGTTGTTACTGTAGTAGACAGGGGTGTATGTTCTTATCATCATCCAAGTGATCAAGGTTATGTTAACTCTCATTCTTCTAATTCTTCTCAATTCATTTTTAATGTTGTATGTCATAATTGCAATGGCATAGGTCATCTTACCTAATCTTGTTTGAGCTAGTGTCACCAATAATACTCAACACAAGCCCACATCACTAATTATAATTAGTCATCTTCTCCAAATTCTCAACCATGAATCATGGATATTGGAGCAACCTATTATATTACGCGTGACTTAGCATATTTGAATCACATATTTGAATACATTGGTCTTAATGAAGTGACTCTCAATAATGGTAAAAATATTCTTATCTCATATATTAGTTCCATTAGAGTTTTTGATTTTGATCATTCTTTTTCTTTAAATCAAATTCTTTTTAGTTATGTTATTTCTCATAATCTCTTGTTTATTTTTAATTTTACTAATGATAATTGTGTATCTATTAAGTTGTACCCGAATGTTTTCTTTATTAAGATATCTACACGAGGTGAATTTTTCTCAATAGAAAGAACAATGGTGGTTTATATAAATTTTCATATAAGGGTCATTCTAGTTCAATTCCAATTCATTGTATTTCATTTCTTATATGGTATGCTCGCATAAGTCATGCAAATTCTCATGCTATTTATAAGTTATTAAACGTAAATAATGTTTTTATTTCCAATTCACTTTCTACATAATGTGCTAGTTGTTATCTTTCTAAGGCTCATAAACTGTCATTTTTGCAATCTTAGTTTATAACTCTTAAACCATTGCAACTTATATGTTCATATATGTAGGGACCCACTCCTATTGTATTTGTAGATGGTTTTAGATGTTATGCTTTATTTTATAACCATTTTAGCAAATACTCATGGTTATCCTATCTACACTAAAAATCTGAAGTACTACCCACATTCATTCAATTTCACAACTACATTGAAAAATATTTCAACATTACCATTAAATATTTTCAATGTGATTAAGGTAGGGAAATCGATCATGAACTAAATATTTATTTGAAAATTGCATTTTTATAGGTTTCATGTCATAATAAAATGGTTGTGCTTAGTACAAACACATACATATTATTGAAATCAAACTTAGTTTACTTAAACATTCATTTGTTCCTTGTAGTTATTGCAATTTTACTTTTGAAATGGTAGTTTATTTAATCAATCATCTTCTTACACATTTACTCAATTTTTCTATGCCTTTATCAAAATTATTTCATGTGGAAACTAATATTCATGATTTTTGTATCTTTAATTATCTCTATTACCCATATTTATGTCCTTATGCTAAGAAAAAAATTTGATAATTGTTTCTTATCATGTATTTTTCTTTATTATAATGTTATTCATAAGAGTTATAAATGTTTACATCTGGCTTCATAAAAAATGTTTATTTCTTATCATGTTATCTTCAATGAAACTAATTTTCCTTTTGTATCTCTACAATGTTTGACTTTAATTCCTAATCCATTAGCTTTTATTTAATCAAATCAATTTAGTTCACTTTACTCGAGTATTCTTGGTTTGTTTCCATCACTTCTAAGCTAAAATAGTTTACATGTCATAACTATTGGGCTATATTGTTCCTACTAACTTAGACTTTGCATGTCATCTTTATCACTTAATTTATGGTCTTAAATAGGCTCCCTCTAAATGAAATTCCTATTTAAAAGAAGCTCTCATGCAACTTGGCTTTTCATAATCAAAACAAATGCTTCTTTATTTTTTTTATCTTGTATATGGTGTTAAAACTTATTATTTAATCTATGCTAATGATATAATTTTGTTGGTTCACATTGTGAACATATCAAATGTATCATTACTTATCTTAGTCAGTGTTTCTTACTTGAGGATCTTCATAAAATTTAATTTTTTTGGGAGTGTAATTTAATTAGCTCAAGAATAGGTTATTTTTTCTCAATCAAAATACATCAAAGAAATTTTGATTAAGGTAAAAATGCAAGCCATGTGCAATACTAGCACCAATAACCTATTTGATTAATGCTAATTATCATGCCTTACTGATCTTATGTTGTTCAAAGTATATTAGGAAGTCTACACTATTCATAATTTACTCATCTATATTTGGCCTTCATAATGAATTAACTTTCTTAATTTCTTCAAGATCCACATAATACACATTAGCAATGCCTTAAGAACTTATTACATTATCTGAAAGGTATTATTTCACATGGTTTATTAATTTCATTATCTTCCAGCTCTTAAACCCTTTGAGCCACCTCTTTAATAGTCAACCAACAACATCATCTATACTAACCCATGTAAGGCCAAATGACTCTAACATGATACCATTTAAGAAAGCACTTAATTATGGCTAGTTAAAATACTAGCCCAAGCTATCGAGAAACTTAGAACTTAACTAAGCATGACTATTTAAACTTATGTGAGGACATCTGATAACCAACTGGGAGAACAAATTCCTAAACAAATATGAACAAGGAAGTAGAATTCATAAAAGGACACCAACTTTAAATGGTAACTAACTTCTAATCTCATTGTTGACCCTTAATTTTCATCCTCATGACTAATGATAAAGCTTACCTTGACTCGATATGATTATGGATAAAAATAGACTAAAATGAATAAAAATGTCATTTTTCTCTTATTCTTAAAAAATATATGTTACATATTTAATGTGCTATATTGTTAAGTGAAATCCCTGTGGAAATGGCAACACGTGCAATAATTTATAGTGGTTCAGCACTAACTCTTGCCTATGTCCACTTCTCCTAAGTCTCAACTTAGGGTTCCACTAAAATACAATCAATTACAATAAGGATTCCATAAATGAATCCTAAAGCCCCAGTGTTTTTCAGGCTCACACTCAAACCTTTACAATTAATCAACCTTACAAACTCTCAATTACAAATTAATGCCCAAGCATTAGTCACACACCAACCCACAATAGCAAAAACTAATTCTTAGATTATGGGAATACAATAGAATGAGAGTTTACAAGCTAGAATTCTAATACAATAAGTAGAACTTACTTGTTAATGCAGTAGAAAGCTTAAAGGATGCTTGAACAAGATAAACTAGCCATTAGACAAAGATAATGTTTTGTTCTATCTAAAAAAGAGCTGTTATAAAGGGTTTAAAACCTTTCTGCAAAGTCATGTACAATCGTACCTATCTTCGTATGCCCATACCGATTTAAAAATCACTTTAGAAAAATGGGAGGGAAATTAGGTACGCCCGTACCAAAATAATTTTCCTGACAAGAAATTTTCCTACAACAACCATACGGTCGTACCACCCAATGGTACGCCCGTACCAAAACTGGTTTACTAACAAACCAAATTCCTACGAGCAATGGTACGCCTGTACCATGCTCAAGAAAATAGTACTAACTTGGTACGATTAGCTGTATAGCCATACCACATATCAAAGTAATTTGGTATGCTCATACCAATATAGGTACGCCCATACTGCAAGAGGAAATATACATAAAAAAAGCAAATAACTTAAATTGACTCACACGTGACACACACATCAAAACCTTGGGTCTAACAATCTCCCCTTTTTTGATGTTGGCAATCAATTTAAGTTCAATTTGCAAAAAACATGTTTAAATGAAATTTTGATTTGAAAAATTTTAGAAATCTCCCCCCTTGTTTTAGAATTCATGCCATGAAATTATAAGTGATCAATCAAGCACAAAGGAAAGGAGAAAATATAGAAATCAGAGTAGACAAACAATGTACTCAACATAAATAGAATAATATAATCAAAACATTATCCAATTCAGTCATAATTAGAGTAAATGATAATAAGCAATAATAGAAATAGACAAAATAAGATAATGAATTGAATAAACATCATATGATAGATACAAACTCGAAAAGATGTTCCGTACAATGAAAAATGAAATCAAAACAATAGAAAATAGAAAACTAACATCTCCATAATCTAATAATCATAAAACATCTCCCCCTTTAATGACATCAAAATGATCACTGTGGGTCTTGAGGAGGAGGTGGACTCAATAGAGGAATAACAAAAGGATCCATCATGACACTGATAGAGTGGAGAGTCTCAGAAGTAGAAGTCTGGAACTTGTGAAAATTAGTAACAGGCTAAGTAAGTTACTAACCAAAAGAATCTGACTGCTGAGTGAGATATCCAAGCTACTGATCAATCTAGTCAAAGCATTACTCAAAAGTATCCAAGCAATCAAGTCAAGCAAAGATAACAGCAAGCTGCTAAGAGATAGAATTAAAAGAAGCAGCAGCAGCTGGAGCAGTGGAGGAAGTAGCAACTGAAGCGGGAGGATCAGGAAGAGCAGCAGATGAAGAAGATCCACCAGAGAAGTGACGTTGTCATTTGCGGCTAAGAGCTGCCTGGCATGTGGCATCAGTGAAGGATCAGAAGGGTCAAGCCACTCTGTAGGTATGTCATCTGGAAGTGGAACCTGCAGGTGCTAACAGACCTTTATAGCTCGGCGTCCATAGAGAGAAATAGTGTCATTGGGAAGGCCTAATGACTGAAGATGGTTGAGTCATTGAGAAATATACTCTAGATGTATGATGAACTCATTATCAGAAGTTTGCTCAAAGATCATAGAGTGCTCAATGAACGAGAGGTCAAGATTAGGACCTTTTGGTCCAGGTAAGGGGTGAATAGGGGGAAAAGCTCATAGCTCCTGGTAGATATGATGAATAATAGGTCCAAAAAGAATAGCCCTGCCAGGCTGCTTTTAAATACTGACCTTATAGAAAGAAGTCTAAAGCCAGCGTCTAGACTGAATAGGGGTACCCGTGACCATGCAGTAAAGAAAAATAAGGTCAGGGCTCGTGATAGTGTCATTAGACTTGGATCTCCCAAAAATGAGATAGGAGATTAGTTTATGACAATAGAAAAGAGCAGGAGACTTGAGGCAGGATGCCTTCTGTCTAGAAGGGTAGAAAGAGGTGTCGAGGGTGATATCTCTCCATAAAGAATTATAATTAAAGACCACAGATTTGGCATTCAAGATGCCATCAGTATAAAAATAAAAAAGAGCATCAAACTCAGAAGCAGAAAGAGAATGATGTCTTCTGAAGAGTCTAAAGGTACAAGCAAAAGAGGTAGATAAAGAAAATGTCTGTAGGAACTCTAGAGCTATAGACTGAATAAAATGGTTAGGAAGAAATGCGAAGTTTGACCAACCTACATTAGCCAAATATCGCAGAATGTTATCCTCCAATCCAATCTGATAAAGAGTAGGATGACGCGTGAAATGAGAGTGAGAGAAAACCTTCTCACTTAAAATGGAGGTCCTAACTACAGAAGCAAGGGTAGTACCATGAGGGCCAGAGCCTGGATGGACTGTGCATTTAACTTTCCGTGAGGAAGAGTCACCGTGATCACCAGAAGCAAACATAATGAAAAATGATTAAAAAAAAGGACAATTAAGTTAAAATAGGATTTTACAAAAATTTGGTAAAATTTCAGCTAATTTTTGAAAAACTCAAAAAAAATGGTACCTGCACAAAAATTGATAAAATTTGATACACAATACCTAAACACAATCCTAAGTAATAAACTCTAAAGAACCTAGAGCTAAAACAACTTAGAATGATCAAAAAATCAAAATTAAAAGCAGGATTAAAAGGCAATAAAATAGTAAAACAAGAATGTAAAAACAGAAGAAAAATGAAAGAAAAACAAACCAAAATAAGAAGTAAGATTACGGGCAACGGAGTTTGGAGTGTTTGGAGACTAGTTTGAGAGGATTTGTGAGGATTTGACAGAAAAAATGAGAGAAAAAATGAAGTTGGAATGTGAAAAATCAGTTTAAAACCTGATTTTGAGGTCGCATATGGGCATACCACCTAGGCGTATGGTCATACAGGCCAAAAATGCCTTGAAAATTCATAGCACGTATGGCCATACCAACTGAAAATGGTTGGAATTCATCATCGCGTATGGGCGTACGAGTAAGGCGTACGGCCGTACGAGAGCTCTCATCTAAAAAATTAAGAATTTTGAAACAGGACGCATATGGGCATACCAATTTTTGTACAACCGTACCACATGGCGTACAGCTGCACTGAAATAATTAGCAATCATACCAAACATTACCAGAAACTTCAGAATAAATTATTAAGGATCCATACGGGCGTACCAAAAGTCATATGGCCATACAGGGACTAAAAAAAGAAATTTTTTAAAGAGTTTTCTGATTTTTCTTGACATTTTTAAAGTCCACCATCACACCTATTTCAAAAATGATCCATCTATCATTCCTAATTCATGTTTAATGAAGTTTAAATGTTCTTTACTCAGGGTTTTGTAAAAATATCTTCCAATTGGTGAGTTGTATCAATAAATTCTAATATAACCTTCCCATTTTGCACATTATCACGTAGAAAATGATGTCTAATATCAATGTCCTTAGTTCTAGAATGCTAAATTAGATTCTTAGAGAGATTTATAGCACTAGTGTTATCACATTTAATGGAGGTGCAAGAAACACAAACATTGTAATCCCTTAATTTTTGTTGAATCCAAAGTACTTGAACACAACAACAACCTGCGGATATGTATTCAGATTTAGCAATAGATAATGATACACAGTTTTGTTTCTTGCTAAACCAAGAAACCAAACAATTATCTAAGAAATGATAGGTACCAGAGGTACTCTTCTTATCTAACACATGTCCAGCAAAATCAGCATCAGAATAGGTAGTCAAGTCAAATGAATCATTCTTTTCATACCATAAGCCATAATGCATAGTTCCAATCAAGTATTTGAAAATATGTTTCACAAAACACAAATGCGATTCCCTAGGAGATGACTGAAATCTAGCACACATACACACAGCAAACATAATATCAGGCCTAGAAGTAGTTAGGTAAAGTAAACTACCAATCATACCTCTATACTTCTTTTGATCCACATATTTGCCACTTTCATCCAAGGAAAGCTTGGTAGTTATTCTCATTGGAGTTTTGCTTGGTTTTACATCTACTAGTCTGAACTTCTTTAGCATTTCTTGTATGTATTTGACTTGATTGATGAAGATCATGTCTTCACATTGCTTGACTTGAAGTCCTAAGCAATACTTCAATTCTCCCATCATGCTCATTTCAAATTCTCCCTGCATACAATTAGAGAATTCCTTGCATAATTTTTCATTAGTAGCACCAAAAATGATATCATCTACATATATTTGAACAAGCAAGATATCATGTTTATAATGCTCAATGAAAATTATTGTGTCTGCTTGCCCTTTTCAAAACCATGATCAATGAGAAAACTACTCAATTTATCATACCAAGCTCTAGGGGTTTGTTTAAGGCCTGTATAAATCTTTGGTAAGTTTGAAAACATGATTTGGAAATTCAAAATCTTCAAAACTGGGGGGTTGTGCAACATAAACTTCTTCATTTATAAAACCATTCAAAAATGCACTTTTCATATCCATTTGAAAAAGTTTAAAGTTCATGTGAAATGCATATGCCAATAACATTCTAATAGATTCTACTCTAGCTACTGGTGCAAATGTTTCATCAAAATATATTCCTTCCTCTTAACAATACCCGTATGCCACTAATCTAGCTTTGTTCCTAGTTATGACACCACTTTCATCAAGTTTATTCCTAAACACCCATCTAGCTCCTACAACGGATGCATCTCTAGGTTTAGGTACTAAGGACCATACACTATTTCTCTCAAACTGATTTAGTTCATCCTGCATAGCCAACACCTAACTCTCATCATCTAAGGCTTCATTTACATTCTTAGGTTTAATCTAAGAAATAAAAGCAAGGTTGTTATGAAGTTGTTATGAATATCTTTAAATTTAGAACGTGTTGTTACCCCTTTTGACGTTTCACCTATAACTTGTTCCTTGGAGTGTTCTTTCGAGAATTGCCACTCCTTTGGAAGATCATGCTCGATATAAGGTGCAGCTAGGTAAGCAGGAAAGTCATTCACTTCTTCCTTGTCAACATCTTTTGGTGTAGCTTCTTGTTGATGCTTTTATTCCTCACTTTGTATCAATAAGATTCCTACATCATCATCAACATTGTCCTTTCTTAGACTAAAAGAGTTAGTTTCATTAAAAACAACATGCATAGATTCCTCTACAACCAAGGATTGTTTGTTGAACACCCTATATGATTTGCTAGATGTAGCATATCATAAAAATAAACCTTTATCAGTTTTTGAATCAAATTTTCCAAGGTTATCCTTGGTATTTAAAATATAGCACTTGCATCCAAATACTCTAAGATATGAAATTCTTGGTTTTCTACCATTCCATAGCTCATAAGGAGTTTTGTTTAAAATTGGTCTTAAATGAACTCGATTTATGACATAACAAGCAGTATTGACCACTTCGGCCCAAAAGTAAGATGGTAATTGATACTCATTAAGCATTGTACGTGCTATGTCACAAAGAGTTCAGTTTTTTCTTTCAACTACCCCATTTTGTTGAGGAGTTCTAGGAGATGAAAAGTTGTGATGAATGCCATGTAATTCATAAAATGATTTAAAACTTTCATTTTGAAACTCTTTTCCATGATCACTTCTTATTGAGGAAATGTAATAACCTTTTTCATTTTGCATTCTTTTTGTTACATTTTGAAAAGTGTTAAATGCATCATCTTTATGAACTAAAAATGAAGTCTAAGTAAATCTTGAGTAATCATCAACAATCACAAGTGCATAATGCATACCACTTAAACTAGCTACTTTAGTTGGTCTAAACAAATCCATATGCAACAATTGAAGAGGTTTAGAAGAAGTTACCTTATTTTTCACCTTAAATGAGGATTTTACCTATTTTCCCATTTGGCAAGCTTCACATACCTTGTCCTTTGCAAATTTGATTTTTGGAAGTCCTACTACATGTTCATTCTTCCAAAGATCTCCGATGCTTTTGAAACCAGCATGTCCAAGCCTTCTATGCCAAAGTCATGAGTCCTCACTTATAGAAACAAGACACTTCACATTCTTATTATGAATAGAATCTAAATCAATCATATAAATATTTGCCATCCTATCTCCTTGAAAAACTAACTTATCATCACTAATCCTATAAACAAAACATCTTTTTAGATCAAAAATAACTTTCAAACCATTATCACAATTAACTAATGCTAAGTAGGTTATGTTTTAATCTTGCTACTAATAAAACTTTGCTAATAGAAAAATTGGAATCCTTACCAACCTTACCAATCCCAATAACGTTACCTTTGGCATTGTCTCCAAAGGCGACATTACATCCCTCATATTCTTCAAGATTGGAGAATAGGCTTGCATTTTCGGTCATATACCTTGAGCATCCACTATCGAGATACCATTTGTTTTCACTAATCTTAGATGTCAAGCATACTTGTCAAATACAAATGCATTTACTTCTTTTTAGGTACCCAAATGTATTTAGGTCTTTAGGGTTTAAAAGCATTTATATCATCATTCCAATGTATTCTCCTAATAAAGCATCTATTTATTGTATGCCCCTTTCTATTGCAATAATGACATATGACATTCCTAAATCTAGAATGGTATGCACATATTTCCTTTTGGATGCATGAGAATGATTATGATTACATGAACATGAGTAATGATGTACCTTATTAGCATGCCTTTTGTTTACTTTAAGATTAACATTTTTCTTTTTGACATCCTTTGGTTTTTGTGTTGAAGTAGAAGCTTTGACAAAAACCGTGCTTTTAGGGGTGTAAGAGGAGTTTTGATTAAATCCAATACCCTCTTTGTTACAGATAAGTTTTTGGTGTTTCAAAATAGAATCAATTTTAACACCACCTTGTTCAAATCTAGAAAGGTTGTCTTTCAATAAATCCCTTTCTTTCAAGACCTTAGCATTTTCATCCTTTAAAATCTTATTTTCCTTTTTAAGACTTTCAAGTTTTATTTTACAAGAATCAAATTCATTTTGTAAAACCATTTTCTCTTTTGAAATGGATGCATGTTTACCTCTAAGTAATTGATGCTTCTTAGCTAAGTCTTCATAATTTCTTAAAAGTTCTTCTAATGCACCATAATCATCATCATTATCAAGTTCATCATTACTATAATAAGATTAAGATGATGTGGTTACCTCATCATTTTCTTCATCATCCAAGAATGCCATGAAGCAAAGATTGGTTGCTCCTTCATCATTGGACACCTCCTCATTTGATTCATTATCATCATCCCACATAGCCTTAAATGCCTTCTTTTTGAAATTCTTAGATGGTTTATTGAGGCTAGGGCATTCATTTCTCATGTGTCCCGACTTGTTGCATTCATAACAAATGGGTTGATTCCTTCAAAAATTATCCCTTTGGTTTAATTCCCATCTTTGCCTGAATGGCTTCTTACCATCCTTTTCAAGCTTTTTCTTCATCATAAGAAAATTCTTGACACGTCTGGAGAGGAGGGCTACTTCATTATCAATGTCATCTTCGCTTGTGGAAGAGACATCTTCTTCATTTGAAGTCTTAAGTGCAATCCCTCTCTGCTTGTCTTCCTTAACTCCTTGTTTTAATGTAATCTCATGTGTAAGGAGTTTCCCTAGAAGTACATCGGTTGACAGAACCGATAAGTCATTTGCTTCTTCAATGGAAGTCACTCTAGCCTCCCAATCCTTTTTAGGCAGCACCTGTAAGATTTTATTGTTGATGTCTTCTTTTTGATACATCTTACCAAGCTTCATTAGTCCATTTATGATCATCATGAGTCGGTTGTACATTTCAGAAATTGACTCATTTGCCTTCATTATGAATAGCTCGTATTGATATGTCAACAGTTGAATCTTCTTGTTTCAAACTTGATTAGTTCCTTCATGATGAGTCTCCAAAGCAATCCATATTTGCTTTACCATGATATAATGTGATCCTCGACCATATTCCTCATGATTTATATCATAATATAGTATGTTCATCGCCTTTTTATTGTGAAATTTTGCTCTCAATTCCTCCCTGGTTCAATCTTCTTTATCTTTAAGAGAAACAACACTATCAATTGTAATTGTTAGAGGTGAGAACTCTTTTACCATCAAGTCAAACAATTCAATTCCGTCACTGTCCAAGAAAACTTCCATCTGATGCTTCCAATATGGATAATTCGTTCCATCAAAGAAAGGGGGTCTTGTAAATGATTGACTTTCACTTGTTGCCATAGGATCTCTTACTCTAGAATTTTACTTCTAATGCTAATGAGCACCAATGCTCTGATACTAAATGAAATCCTTACAAAAATAGCAACACGTGCAATGATTTATAGTGGTTTAGCACTAACTCTTACCTATGTCCACTTATCCTAAGTCTCAACTTAGGGCTCCACTAAAATACAATCAATTACAACAATGATTCCACAAATGAATCCTAAAGCCCCAGTGTTTTTTAGGCTCACACTCAAATCTTCACAATTAATCAACCTTATAAACTCTCAATTACAAATTAATGCCCAAGTATTAGTCACACACCAACCCACAATAGTAAAAACTAATTCTTAGATTATGGGAATACAATAAAATGAGAGTTTATAAGCTAGAATTACAATACAATAAGTAGAAATTACTTGTTAATGCAATAGAAAGCTCAAAGGATGCTTGAACAAGAGAAACTAGCTATTAGATAAAGATAATGTTTTGTTCTGTCTAAAAAAAGTCATTAGAAAGGGTTTAAAACCTTTCTGCAAAGTTGCATACGGCCATACCTGTCTTCATACACCCGTACCAATTTAAAAATCACTTTAGAAAAGTGGGAGGGAAATTAGGTATGGTTGTACCAACATTGGTATGCTGTACCAAAATAATTTTCCTGACAAGCAATATTCCTGCAAGCAACCGTACGGCCGTACCACCCAATGGAACGCCATACTAAAACAAGTTTACTGATGAACCAAATTCTTGCGAGCAATGGTATGCCCATACCATGCTCAAGCAAACATTACTAACTTGGTACGCCCATACTAAAATAGGTACGGCCCGTACCGTATAAGAAAATATACATAAAAATGGCAAATAACTTAAATTGACTCACACATGACACACATCAAAACCTTGGGTCTAATATTAAGCAATATGTTATACATATTCTACAAAAGCAGGTGACACGTATTTTTCTCCATAAAGAAAATCTCATATTGTCAACTTCAAAATTCATAATTTCAACCATTCTTATAAATACTTGATGAATTTTTAGTAAAACAAGTAGGAAAAATTAGAAAATACTCATAAACTCTAGCAAAATTTAATCTCAAATATTAATTATTTAATTAACAACTTAATTAGCCTTTAATCTTGGACTAATTAGTTTACTTAAATAATTTTAGATTCAAGATATTATCTTTCTAGTATTAGTAAGCATTAAAAATGGTTTTATTTTCATTTATTTCCATTTTCTTCTCTAATTGTTTATTTTTTGGCATTTTTGCTTAATTTTCTACTTGTATTTATTGAACATACCATGCAAATTTTCAATAAACATGTAATGCACATTGCATGCATGATATATATTTATTATGGTAAAATTTTTCACTTTATTTTTCATTCATTTTAATCAAAAAAATCAAAAGTATCAATAGCATTTGAACCTTACAATGGTTAAAATGGTATAAGACAATTATAAAGTTGACAAATTTGCATGATTTGGCTTTTTTTACATTAAAACTTATTTTTATCACATTATCTTATGAATATGAAACACATATCACATATTTTTCATAAAACGTGTGATGCACTTTTAATGTATGATGTATATTTATTGTCTAGCACTAAAGAAAACAAATTTCCAACCTTTTTTATGGATTTTTCAATACAAATGAATATGCAGTAATATTTAAGCTTCATAGTTACTTAAATGATTTGAATAGGAATGGCTTGGAGTTGTAATTGATAGTAGTGGATGTTAGAGAGGATTTTAGGCATCTTAGAATTAGTTTCATGACCTAATTATTACCATCTTTGCATTATTTCATAAAAATACTATTGGAAATCACATATGTGTAATGCATATTCTATAACATATGACGTGTATTTTCTAGAAAATGTGCAACATATGTTTAATGTATGATACATATGTTTCAATAAAAATGTGACATATGTTTAATATGTAATATGCATTTTTTACGAATGTGTTATACAGGTTTTTACTAGTAAAATCATTTTCTTAAATTTCATTCAAATTTATTTTCATCAACTTTTATCATTCCTCAAAGGTTCTTAATAATAATTTAAGTTTGGCAATAGCTTAAATTAGTTAAAATAATCCTAAATCATCATTTGTTTTGCATTTATGACATTAATTGCATTTTTTGGCATTTTTATTCATGGTACTACCCATGTCATGCATGAATATTTCATTGATTAGTGGAGGATTCTAGGAATATTACAATTATTCAAATAAATTTTGTATATCTCAAGCTCTAATTGTAATATAATAGGATAACCTTGTTTTATTTGATTCTCTTTAGAAAAATCACTTCTCATTTTAAATAGATTGTTAATACTATAGGAGCAAATAACTCTACGTTGAACCTAACAACCTATCCCCACTTATATATATAATAATTGTAGAAGTTATCTTTCGAGCTAAACAACTAAATTATCCAAATTGTTGAAGTTATATTTCAAGCTAAACAACTAAATTATCTCATATTTGTAAGATTCTTGTTATTTAGGTCATTGAAGATAGTCAAATTATCAAAAAGTATAAAATTATACTAATAAATGAAGAGTATTATTGAAATTTTTTTTATCTAAAAATTGAGATAAAGATTATATTTTTGAGATATCTAAAAATGAAAATTGAGATTATCTTTATGTAATCAATTAATTAAATTTTTTATTTTATTTAATATTTATTATTTGGTTAGTGGAATGAGGAATGGAATTTTTTAAGGATGAGTGCAATCATTTTGATAATATTTTTTGCATAAATTTTATTAAAATTAAATTTTCAAATTTATGAAGTAATTTTTTAAAATTTTTAATGGAATCATAAATTAAATGTATGTCAAATCTTAAGAAATTTTGAATATTAGGATGGATTACATATTCAATTATATATATATATATATATATATGTCATATCTTTCAGCTGCGTAACATGCTCCCGTAGAATGATTATTAACTTTCTAACCAAGGAAATCAATAATTATCCTACAAACAATTCCATACATTCCGTAAAAAAAACTTTTATTTATTTTATTTATTTATTATTTATGCATATAACTTACATGCAAACTCATATTAATCCAATACATTTATTATTCTCAGGTTTTAACATAATAAGTCATCACCTCATCAGAGTTATAACATACACGCATTAATAGTTTACATATTTTTAGGTTTGTCAAACTTAATTTATTTACTGCTAGAGTATTTTGTTTATGTAGTTGCATGATAATTTATATAGATAGAAGTCTGAAGGAACTCAACCCATTTATCAATATTCTATTGATATGTCCAACTGCTTCATTAACATTCTTGTTCTGTGGCTTTACTTTGTCCTACGTTTATCAATTGACAAATACTGAGTATAAAACTCAGTGGTGTTAGTGTAACAAATATTGAAATATCACAATAATCATTATATCAATAAATTCCAAAATATTATTGAATATAACAAACATGATTCCATCTTATCATTTATTGTATGCCATTTATATGTGTCATTTTCATCATGTTTCATATCATTATCATTATTTCATTTGTCATAATAATTTATTAATATGCATGAATGATATGATATATGTCTTATTTATAATCAATATCATGGTATGCTTATAATTATATAACTTCATACCTTTTAATATATCATCATAATCTATTTATGAACCATATATATGCATTTATGTTATGCATTCTCCCTCGTATTCATTTTTTTACGATTCAACCATTTTTGTTTTATGCACATTTACTGGGTCTTTCATTAATATCATAACTGTGGTTAAATCCTTTGAGCTCATTATTTTCTTCTTTCCTTTCATATCTCTCTTCATATCTTAATCATCTCTTTTTTTTTTTAATTCTTGTAGGAAGTTATATCATTTTACCTAGTATAAATCATTCAACATTTTTCTGATATCAATTCACTTCTTTTCTTCCTTATTTCACCATGTCATACTATATCATGTTTCATATTTAATGCATTATGTTCATGTCATGATTAATTTATGATAATATATCATACTTGATTTTATAATGCCATTGAATTATTATATCATCACCTCTTTGATCATTTAATGATCTAGGGCATTCGAATCAATTAGCACAAACCTGGAATATCCTTTCCTTTGTTAATATCCTTGGTTGATTCGTGAGGATTTCCCACTGGTTTACCTAACCATAATGCAATGTTCATCTTTAATTAATATATTTATTTTATTGCATCATTAATCATTCTTATAATTATATATCAT
>CANYBF010982030.1:0-38078 GCA_948192965.1 Dalechampia spathulata | reverse complement strand
TATATATATATGTGTGTATGTATGTATTTATATGCATATGTATATATATAATGGTGCCTCTCTTTTTCATCCATAATGTCATGTTAATATTTTATGATGTATGACTCTATCGTGTATGCATTTACATAATGATGACATAGTTATAAATTGATAACATTTCCAATATTAATAACTAATAATCAAATATTCATAATGCTTTACAATAATATGCTTGTATCATCATACCTTTAATTTTACCTACGAATCTCATTTATAGGTCAATTATTATTAGGCATAAACCTATTTTTATCTTGCCTTTATCCATCTGTAGAATAGGAGAAGTAATCCTTCTATCGCTCTCACCTATTAAACACAGATAATTTGGTGTTTGAAATAAATAAAACATATAAATTCTTTAACCATTTCATGCTTATTTCCAATATTTAATTAAATATCAATCTTAATTAATTTCCAACTTAAGGTATTTAACAATCAATGTTTATATACATATTTATATTTATATCTAATGAATACATGCCTATATATATATATATATATATTCATTAAATTTCTTGCATAAAGTATAATTTAATTTGTGCAACATTATACACTAATTTAAAGGCATTTGTTCCGAGCTTAAGATTCAATTAACATAACTACTACTTCATGTAAGTGGCTTATATATACAACATAAATTTTCTTAGTAGTAAGTATTATATCAATGAATAACAATTTAAGAACTCATGCGGTTATATAAGAAAAACCACATTATATATAACTCTTACACATCCATTTATACCCAAGAAGTTAGTTCCAATGTTATTCAACCCTTAACAAATTAATTAGCTTATTAATTGTCTTTCACATAATAATTTTAGGTGTCTAAATAACCTCATTCATTTTACATATATACATGCATGTGTGATATGCTAACAAAATTAAAACTCATAATAAAATTTATGGACTAATTGTAAAATACATGTATAAATAATAAATCCTAAACATTGATTAAAGTAACATATATGTTTACCCATATGTTCATTCATTTTACTCTAAATATTGGAACCATCCACCCATGGTTTGATTTTATTCACTTACATCATGAGCTCATAAACGTATATACTTGTCTTTTGTGTGTGTATAAGCATTCAGCATTTCTTAATTTTAATTATCTTTTCCTTATATATTACTTTTTGCATGTAAGTATTACATTTACACATTCACTTCTATGTAATCAATATAAACTATGAGCAGGAGTTACCATGGTCATCATTTATTCATTATTTCCACAACTATGTTGAGTTTTTATCCCTAATTAGTTCATCCTATATCTTGTTCATGCAAACATATATATTTGTCCATGTTGTTCTCATTTACAATTATACTGACTGCATTCCCCATGACTTCTTATTTATTTTTAACAATTAATTATCTTATCTCTAAGATGGATGATAACACATAAACTAATTCCCCTATTTAACTATTTTACTCCCATCTCAAATAGTTTAGAGTAAAGCATCATTCACGTTACTCTTTATTATTAAATTTGATATTAACTTAAATGGTCCATTAATGTTTTCTATGCTATGTTCTTAATGATTTATAGACCAAGGTTGCTGCTAGATAATTTTCAAATCCTAAACAATGATTCTTAAGTCCACATGCAAGTATCAATGCCATAATGGAAGCTCCTTATTCTAGAAATTAATCACGCATATTAAGCTTCACCATCTTCATAGCATATCATTTTCAAGATTCCATTAATACACTTAATTCTCTCTCTAGCCTAACTTAATTCTTGCATATTAAGTTAGCTTAACATTCTATCATAGATTGTATCACGCACACCCACATTTGCACACACATCATTCAATAAATATTTTATGCATTAGACCATTATGAATTTTTAAGCTAATGTAGCTGTCCAATGCAATAACCTATAGATTAGTACATATACACATATGCTTATATATAGTCATACAAGCAGCTCTATTAATTTTCAATTTAAATCTATTAGTGTATATAATTCTTTGTTATGCTTACTTGAAAAATTAAGGGAACTATTGAATTATTTATGAAAGAATGAGTGATATTCTACCTTAGATTAAATTATTGAATCTTTAATCCGTAAGGTTTATATATAATTTAATCATAACCAACTTGTATATTTAACAATACGCATACCCTTAACAACCTTTTTATTTCTTGAATGAATATCATTTTTACCTCAAAAGAAATATGATAACTAGTGCAATTAATATATTAAAAATACAATTATTTTTCCTTAATCTCATATACAAACTTCCAAAGAAGCAGTTGCAATAGTCAACACATAAGGTAAGGTGATCCTATCCAAACCATAATGAGGTGCACTCAATTAACTACACTCAAACTTGACATCATTATATAATGTTAAGTTTGACATTAAGCCAGCTGATCCACTCATAATTTAACAGCTTTTTAATTACATATTAATATTTCTTAGTTATATTACTAACTATACACATTGTCAAAGCTCATTAATAAGCATGTCACTTGGTTAATCCTCTTATATTATAAATGTTATTTGATCCTATGATGGTTTACTACCTTCAGCAAGAGTTCTCAATTATTGAATGTGTCTAATTCTCATGTTCATCTAAGATAATATCCAGTCTTCATTTCCCTAAAGCTAGCATCATCTATAATGATTAAGAATGTTACATAACAAATGATGTAAATGTAAGAGTCATAATTATTAAATAACATGAAATCAACATTATAAATTAGCTAATTCCTTACTTTATATGGACAGAGATGTGTGGCTACTTATTCTCAAGAATTCTATGAGTCATGGTACAAAATGCTCTATTTAACTCTAATCTATTTACATAGAAAGTAAGTAATTATTGTACAATTAATGTACCACAAACAATTATACACTTAAACTCCATCAGTTCTTCATTTAATTGAATTTTTTATTATAAACTAAATAACTAGTTCAGTAAACATAAGTCTTTAAGCTTTAATGTTTACCTAGTTACTTAAACTTCATAATGAATTCCCCTACACATCTTACTTTACCAAGCAATAACACAGGTTTTAAACATTTAGTATATGTATTTATGGTAGTAATAGCTTACTGGGTTCCAATTAACATGAATTTAAACCTTCTTGGTAGGTCTTCCCCTTCTAGGTAGATTAATCTTTTTCCTTCAAGGGAAAGAGTTTGGTTTTATGTAATGGTTTGAGGGTTGTCCAAAAAGAAAGTCTTTCAGAAACATTCTAAATTTTTATAAACTTTTCTTCCCTAAATTCTTTAGTATGAATTAATAAACTTTTTCTTGGCTCATACTTTAATTACACTTTGTTTGCAGTCTTCCAACTAGGTGATGAAATTTGTCTCTTTAAACTTAATGCTTTAGTACAATTTCACCATCAAATAGAATGTATTTACTACAAAACTTTAAATAAGTAAAACATTGACTTATTCTAATGACATTTCCTATTTTAATTGGTGATACTTTCTCCTCTGATTAGTATAGCATCACATATACACATATTTAAAATATATTCAACATATGGTAATCATGTATTTTAAAGCTTAAATATTGTTCAGGTATTCTTAATCTTATATAGATATAAATTTATGTATCAGGTTTAAATATCTTATCACTAAATCATTCTTTTCATTGCCTCATTAATATATCTTTGTGCAATACCAATAAAATAAATATATATATTTATAGTAAAATAATTCTAGCCTTAATTATAATTATCAAGTTATTAATTTTTTATTTAATTAATTGCTAATTATTCTAATAATTTCATCACTAAAATCTAAAATATAAATTAATATAATTATAACCGTAATTGCAATAACGATAATGAAAGTGGATGTGACATGGTGGCATTGGAAAAATGTACCTATGGAAAATAATATTCAATTAAATAAGATCAAAGAGTAAAATAATCATCGTTGTTACATCATTAGGAATAACATCATTATTAATGATAGAAGGTAGAATTGCACATTCAAGATTTAAAATTCTTTTATCAGTTGATAAATGATTTATCTATCAAATAAAAAAAATGCACTCAACTAACAAAACTTCTCTTATTCTTTAGGATGAAGCTCTCGTGAATGATAAATGTTGTTTTGAAGCTTTAGATAAAGCTTTAAAAGATATTCTAAATAATGATGAAAAACCATTTGGTGGATAATCAGTTGTTTTATATGGTGATTTTAGTAAATTCTACTAGTTAAACATATGAGTAACAAGAATGATATCATTAATTCAATCATTACTAAAACTTATCTTTGGAAATATTGTCAATTATTTACTCTTAAACAAAGTATGAGACTAAATTCAAGTTGTATTGATGAAGATGAAGAAAAAGAATTAACAATTTCTAATAGATCTTAGATGTTAGTAATGGTATTATCAATGGTATTAAAGATCAAAATGATGATAATGTTGCTTAGATTAAAATACTAAAAATTTATTACAAGACATATTTCTATTGATATTATGCAAATAATTTATCATAATTTTGAACATTTACATGATGTTCAATATTTAAACCAAAGAGCAATTTTATACCTAGGAATTGTAATTGTAATATGGATGTTATAAATTTAACTATACTATCATTAATTCCTACATCTTCTAAGACATATCACAATCATGATTCAGTATGCTCTTACAAGTTCCAATTATGCTTTTACGTAATATTAATCAAGCTTTTGATTTATGTAATGGTATTAGATAGACTATAACACAACTAGCTAATAAATTTATTGAAGGAAAAATAATCATTGACATAAATATTAGATAAAAAGTTTTTACACCACATATTGAAATGACTATACATGAACCAAAATGGCATTTTTTCTCAAAAGATGTCAATTTTTGGTAAAGTTATGTTATGCAATGATAATAAATAAAGTTAAGGATAATCTTTTAAAAAAAGTTGTTCTTTTTCTTGAAAATCATGTTTTTTTTCATATAGTTAGCTTTATGTTGCTCTATCAAGAGTAACATCTCCTAAAGGATTAAAAATATATATTCATGATTCAATAAACAAACATGAAGATCATGTGAAAAATATTATTGTAGACCTTGACTTTTCACCCATACACTACAACTTTGGGTTTTCTTTGATTCAGCTTGGATAAGTCCTTAATGTTGATCTTAATTTGCACATATGTATTTTAGCCTCCCACGAGTACTTTAGACATGTTGAGCATATTACATTTTGCTTGTGGAATGCGAAGCACATAACATGCATTTCCTGATGTGTGGAGCACATAGTGTTACATGTTGCATATGCTCAATTAAGATGCACATGGTATGTGACATTTTCCATGCAAATTTGGCATGCTCTATATATCACCTTGTATTTTTGGCACAAATGAGGGCTAAAGAGCATAAGGCGCACATCCCTATGTGCTTTGATTGTAGGGCATACATAATGTGCTCTCTCTAAAGTATTGTACATATACTGCTATATGTTGCGCATATAGCACTATATATTTCACATACACTTATAGAATTAAAAGAATCCCACATTGCTAGCTCATTTTTGGTAACCCATGACCCTTACTTATAAATATAACTCATATATTTATGGAAAGGAGGTTCAAAAATTACTAATTATGGCCAAACTCTGGCAAAATCATTCCTTACTTAATTAAACATTTAATTAAGTTGTTAATTATAATTAGAGACTAATTAATCCTTATTTAAACTCCCTAAACTTATTTGAAATCAAGATTAAAGCCTAATTCTCATTGGTGAGTGTTGAATACCTCTTTCACTCTCTTTTCTCTTGATTTTCTTAATGGATTTGTGATTTTGCTTTATTTTTTCATTGATTGGCTTTAATCATAAATGTAACAGCAGTATTCTTAGCTTTCTCGTAGCTAGAATGATCTGTAATAGTCATATATTTGCTTGGATTTATGATTTTTTCATGATTTTGCTTAAAAAATCATTTTGTTTTGATTCTGCTTGCTATGTATGATGCAAATCCAACTATATATGGTGCACATCACCTTATATGCTACATATATAGCCGTATTTTTTAGTACATGTTGCATATGTCATGCTATATGTTGTATACATAGTTGTCAGAATTTCATAATTCTAAGATTTTTCACTCGTTTTCACTTGATTTTTGATACCAATTGAAGTTTTTAGTAGCATTTGAGGTTTCATAATAATCCTAACGATCTAAATTCATCGAACATTACTTTAATTTGATTAATTTTGGCTTCAAAATTAATTTTCAAGTTAAAAGCACTTTTAACTTAATGTTTGTTACAATTGATGTATTAGACTTGAATTAGATGTGTGAATCATTTCTAATTAATGTTTAAATGATATTAAAGTCCTCAAATTTCATTTTCCATAATCAATCTTCATTGATTTTGCCATTAAATCAATTAATTTGCTTGATTTCTCAATTAAATGCTATTTAATTATGTTTTATTTATCACTTGACGTGATTAAGTTTAATTGGATGTTGATTCATTTCTAAGTGATGCTACATGTGATCTTAGAATCTTTTGATTATGTCTTTGATCAATTTTACCTAAAATTGATTATTTTGATCATTTTTACGACCTGACTTATATTTATTATTGCATTTTCATGAGTATCATTATATTCATTGGACTTTGACCTTCTATTCAGACTTTCATATGGCATTGACTTGGTCAATCATATCCTATATTTCTCTTTATTTCCTAACATTATTTGCTTGTTTGTATTTTTCATTCATGCATTTTAGCTCATGCTTCTCAAGTGGAGGAGATGTTGCTTAACATCTCAGATTTTTGTATCATCAAAGATCTCTTATAATTGAATAGGCTTCTATTTTATTAGTTTCCCCTTTACATGTATGATTAGTTTTTATTCATTATGCATTCCCCTATCTTTCTCATTCCCTTTCTCCAAGCCATTATTATTTTATTTCATGCTATTATGCTCACTTTTATCTACCATGCTTATGCCATATTTACCATGTTTATACCATGTCATGCCTATGCCATGTCATTTCTTCACTTGTCATGCCTATGACATATCATTTCTTCATATGGCATGCCTATGCCATGTTATTTCTTCATATTTCATGCCTATGCCATGTCATTTCTCATATGTCATGCTTATGACATATCATTTCTCACATATCATGCCTATGCCATATCATTCTTCACATGTCATGTATATATCATGTTATTCTTCATATGTCATGTCTATGTCATGTCATTCTTCATATATCATACCTATGCCATGTCATTCTCACATGTCATGCCTATGCCATATCATTCCCACATATCATGTCTATGATATGTCATCTCACATGTCATCTTATATGTCATGCCTATGCCATATCATTTTTCACATGTCATGCTTATGTCATATCATCTTTCATATGTCATGCTTATATCATTACATTTTCCATTATGATTGCCATATCATATTTGATATGTCATATCTATTATGATTACTATCATACTACATCACGTTGGGTTCTTTATTTCATGCTTATGAATGCTTGCCTGCCTAGGATAATTAACTTAACTAAAATGGTACAATCAAACTTATAAACTTTGAGAAAATAGATCTTCACCACCTAAACCCATCTTTAATAGGTTTGACTTAACACTCATGTTATGGGTTGGTTGAACAAAATCCAAAACCATCCAATGGTGACTCCTTCTTACAACCTTTATCAAGTCAATTTCATTCCTCGAGGAAGCCTCTCGAGAAGACTACACTTTCACTCTAAGTGGCTCTAATTGTCATCTATCGTAAGCCTCACTTTAGATCGCAACAAAAGCCCCACCCACAATTGTATATAAAGAAGTGTTGCATGATTTACCATATAGCCATATCGTCTTATAATACTACTTAATAGAAATATTCTTTTAAACTATTATCAATTATACATAATTACAATTTTCCATTTATTATTTATTATTTTTATTATACTAATATTTTATTTTATTAGTTTTTTCATTCTTTTACTTTGATTTGTAACCTCAATTGAAGAAATGATATCATACCTTTATGATTGATAACACCATCAGAACCATCTAATGCTATTAGAGTCTAAGTCACACATTTATAGTAGACCTAAAATGATACTTCAGGTAAACTACAAAGCCTAGATTGCATTTTGGTTGATGAATAGGTATTAAATATGTTATTTTCTTAATATAACTACCATTATAAATAATTTGATTATTTACTAGAAGAAATATGTATGTGTGTATATATAATCAAAAATAATATATATAATAAAAATAAGTATCTATCAAAATTTGTTTGTACTACTAGTACTTCTATTACTACTAATATTATAACTCTTACTATTTATATTATCTATACTAAGTAAGAATACTAATTATTTACAATGAAATTGACTAATTATTTTTTGATTAAAGTAATATAAAAATCTTTCACTTTCTATGTAGTTCATAGATAAACTATGGAATTACATCAATTATGTTACCAAGAGATTTTCTAACTATTTTATTATTAATAATATTAATCAAAATTCTTTATTTTAAGAAAGTGTTATATGTATATATTTAGCTTAAATTCTTTTATAATATTAAATTATATCACTAGCACATAAAATATGTATATTATAGTAGTTTGTATTTGTCAAGAGAGTAAAATAATTAATTTGTTGAAATTGAAATCATATGTATATATACAAATAGATAATAAAACTTTACATGTAATATGCAACAAACAAATACTAAATACTTTTTCAATTAGTTTTAATTTTTTTAGGTTTTAGCATTTCTACATCATTTTATGTTTTTTTATCATATATGTATTATGAGCATAAGTCTTTTTTTAATAGTTATTGTTATGTATATCTTATAAATTTGATTTTACTTTTATACGGAAAGTAACCAAACAAGCAACTATGAAAGCACCTAATATCAATTATTTTTTTGCAAATTTGGATGTTGATATATATGAAATCGATAACTTTTATGTTATACCAGTAAGTTTCAACATAAATTTGTTCCTCATGTAGCTATACTACAATTTGAAAAAGCCACCATATTCAAGAAATTATATGGTATGTATAATGAAATCTCTCTTCAAAAATTCAACTTTATTGAATTTGATGTGTTTCCTCAAAAAATAGATGATAACACTCTCCTGATAGGTAAACTTTTTTTAAATATATATATATGTTATAATGAAAATTATGTATGAGATATTAATATAATAAAATTTTAAATATATGGGTTAAAAATATTAATTTATAAATAATTAACTTTTTTTAAGTCAATGAGCAAAAGACTTATTATATTTTTTATGAAGAATTTAAAAATTATATTTATTGCTATATTTGTTAGATGTTACTCGATACTTGATCAATATAAAAGAGCTCAAATCAATACATATTGAGGATAAATTGACATCAACGAGGGATCTTAACATTCAAAATCTGAGGTAAATTACTTTTATATTAAACAAGGTTGACATGTTTATTTTACATCTTATTCTTTACTTTATATTTATATTTAAATCTTAATTTATATATTTCTAACCAAAATAGTTATTTTATATATTATTAGTGACCAAAAGTTGAATGAAATATTATGGGGTAATTTGGCAAAAACATTCAATGAGAATACTATAAGAGCATTAATTGGTCCAATTATTATTGTGTTTATAGTCATGATTGTGAAGCATTTTATGGACAAGGATGAAATTTTTTTTTTGCTATGCAATATTAATAAGTTAATTAGCTTTCCAACTATTCAATTTCATTAAAAATAAGAAATCTATATGTTGGTAACTCAACTTCCACTATCTATCTCATCAACCCAGAAATCAATGAAGTTTTTTAATGCAAGAAAAGGTGAATTCAACTTTAACTTCAAAATATTAAAACTAATAGTTATTATATATTATTGTGAGCTTAATTGATTTACTTTTGCTATATATCCTTTTTGTTTGAATATTACAAATAAATATTATTTAATGTCATAATCATTTTTTATTACACTTTTCTTTGAAAATATCAAATCCTTTACATGTAAAACCTATTTATGTATGTGTAATTTTATCATTATTAATATATCAATGTATTACACTAGCATCTATATTAATCTAGAAAGTTAAAATAACTATAGAAGAAATCAGTTAAAAGTAGCAATTATAATCTTCAAATTAATATAAATAAAGATACAACTTTTATTAACAACTATAATATCAACTTAAAAGTTAGTTGGTGACTTTTTCTTGACAACAGTAAATAACTAAATTTAGTATATCATTTTGATATTTCATATTGATTTTGAAATAAAATAATGAATAGATTTTAATAGATTATCAATAATATAACCATAAGTGATTGTAATAACAATTTGTATAACATGCAAATAAAAACCTACATAGAGCTAATTGTATACTATTATAATAACAACTTAAAAATATTTCAATCATTCAATTATAAACATGTATCTAACTTAAAGATAAAGAAAAGAAAACTTAAATATTAAACCCATTTTTATAGTTTTAATATTTTTTATTCTATTATCGTAAAAAATAATTATATTTGACAACATTTTTTCATTCTATAATTAAAATAAATATGTAAATTATATATAATTTTGTTGTATTGCAATAATCTTTATCAAATGTTTGTAGTTTTATATTAATATGTAATACTAATTGTATTGCTAATTTTTTTTATAATATATTCATTATTTTTATCATGTATAAATTAAAAATAATTATAGGTTTCAAGGTATCTTTACACCAATTCAGCTCTTACATACATAAAAAACATATTCTCTCCAAATGAAGAAAGGAAACTTAATAGAAAGAAGATTTCAAAATTAAAAGCTTTAAACCTTACAAAAAATGAGGTGATGTCATATGTTTAATGATTTAAACAGCTTAATCATAATTTATGTATCTATAACATTACTTTTTTATATAGAATGTCTTCTTCACTTGCAAGGCAATGATAACATATATTGATACCACTCAAGGATTGTTACATCCATAGTAAAGACCCTGGTCGTCTTGCACTGTTACATGTGTATATGTTTGATTAATGTGGTTATATGATGTATATGTATGTGATTGTAGTGTATGATTGTATGATGGTATGATGGTATGATCGCTCGGTATAAATGGTTGTGTACCTTGATATAGTGCTTCTTGATGAATATGGATGATGATGCTATGTATTGAGTATGTCTTGTATTGGTATGCATGATAGAGCATGTGTGAATGGTTTTTGAATGATGGAATGAGTGATTCAGATGTTTGGCTTGGGTTTAGGTTGCTTGGGAGTGAGTTAAAGCGGTTGGGAGATGAGAGTAGAGAGTGGTACGGGTGTACGGGTAGCCGTACGACTGTACCAAGCAGGAGAAAGGAGTGATCTTAGGCTCTTGGAGGCCGTACAGGCATACCAAAGGGTTATCCGGCCGTACGGGCGCTCATAGGAAATTGGGTTTGTCAAGTGGATTATGGTGGTACAGGCATACCGAATGGGGTACGGGCGTACCGTCCCTCATAGGAAATTGTGCTTGTTAGGAGTTTTAGCTCCGTACGGGCGTACCGAATGTGGTACAGCCATACGCGACTTAAGTTTGACTTTTCAATGGATAAGAACAAGCTTTTCTTTACTTTTCTTTTACCTTTCTCTTTCTTAAACTCATAGAAATAATAGGGACAAGATTCTTAAGTGCCAAGAAAGTGTGAGAGCTAGCAGTTGAAGGTTTTGGTTATTAATAGCGGGACTATGGGCATACGTTATAAGTGGTCATACTACAGGTTTGTGCTAGTTACGTTGTTTACTTCTTTTCTTGTCATGGGACCTAAGAGGGGTCTAAAGGGATGATGTATTCTGCTTTTATGACTGTGTATGACGTATGTTTGCCTATGATGAGCTTGATATTTATATGTGAAGCACTATGTGTACATGCATACGCACGTTATGCATAAAGAAGTATAAGGGGAGAAAGAAAGAGGAAAGAAAGAGAAAGAGAGAGATGATGATAGAGCTATATGCTCTAAACCTACTGGGTCATACAGGTGATGGATTCCCTCAAGGAATCATACAATTTAATGCCCTCCCTAAGGGAGATAAACCTTAAGACATACAATTAAAAGAAATGGGTTCATAGAACCACACAGATAAATGCCCTCCTTCGAGAGATGAGTACCGGTACATACAGGGACCTAGTAGGGAAAGGAAATGTACATATATATCTATACAGGAAAAGAAGAGGGAATGAGGGAGAATGCATGACATGAAGGCATTCTCATTGCATATGATATGTGATCAAGGCCATGAATATGTTCATTCATTCCCTTAGGTTTATATCGAATGTAATGATTGTGATATTGATTGAGAATGACTGTTGATGTTATGATGAGAGACGATGAGGTCTATGTCATTGACTTGTTTGTGACTATGGCCTATTATGATGTATATATGATTACTTGTTCACTAGCACCACTGAGTTTTATACTCAACATTTATCGTTTGATGAACATAGGTACTGAGCCCTTAGGAGAGTGACCTCAAGAGTGACCTTCGGTGTCAGCAGAGGATTTTCCATTCTCGAAGCAGTACTAGATCCTTTTGAGGTATACCTCGACCTGTTTGTTAGGGTAGTCTATATTAATCATAGCGGCAGTAGTTAGTACTGAATTTTGGTGGTGACACTTGTATTGAATGTATTACCTCTATTGTAATGAACTCTTATGTATGGACTGATTCATGTATATATATAATCTACTGAGGTGTTTTCCTTTCCAGTCTAAATGGTGTAAATGCTTGAATGATTATCTAGGGTATGATGTATATATATATTAATGAACGCCATGCCAAGAACCTCATCACCACCGAATATAGGGATGTGTACCCATACGAATTATATTAGGCTATATAGAGGACGTATCCCTTGTAGGGTGAGTGATGGTTTCTTCAAGGGGATTATTATTCACACTAGGGGAGCATGTTACTCCACGTATGGGCTGGGTGTGACAAGGATGATATTATTAGGCATGTGCTAAATGCAACAATCAAGTAAAAAAAATTTGGTGCAAGATAGTAATGTAACAACCATTGTTGTTTTGCTAAACTACCAAATCCATGATAAGATTATTATCTTACTTCAAAAAATTTTTCCTTAACTATATATATAATAAATATTATTTAATTATAAATACATCAATTTCATGATCATATATAAAAGCATTTAAAAATTAATTAACTTCATTTATATTTTTTTACAAGTACAAATTGATTTACAATATTAAGGATGGTATTGATCAAATGTTGATTATCATATTCTCAACAGTGACTCAAGTTTTAATTAGAAAGTCATGTCTCTTATTGATAAATGATGGTCAATATTCTGATCCTTGTAAGTTACCACCATCTATATCTCATATCATAGTAAAAGATCAAAATTTCCAACTTCATATATGAATGAAAGGCTTACAACAAAAATTTGTTATTTCTAAGGTATTTTATAATGATCATTCTTCACCTTAGCAACTTTTTCCTCTAAAAAAGTGGTTGTAATACCTTCTTCTAGCACTATTTCTTTAACCCCACCTTACGAATCATTTTACTAAGAAGGCATAATTACAATTTCATCATAACCTTTAGTAAAAAAATAATTATTTATTCAGATGGATAATGCAAAAGAAAACAAAGAAGAAAGGTAATAAATCTAACAAATAAAATTCAATGTATAATAATAAGACATATTAAAAATGATTTTTTTTGTTTCATGCAAGCAAAAAAAAAGTTGTAGGTATTTTTAATGAAGCAATGAAGTTCCTACCAAAGAAAATATTATGGACAGAAACGATGAAGCTATGTTATTCAAGTGAAATGATGAAACTTTTTTCATATATGTGTTTTTTAATAATGAAATTAATTAAAATATTTACAAATAAAATCAAATAACTTCAAGCAATGTAATAAATTAGTATATAAATTTTATGTATAGGATGAATATTCATATGATTTGCTTAGGATGTTGCATTGATTTAGAAATTTATAGAATTTAATTATTGAGTTGGTTTATTTAAAGAATCGCATTTTGATTTATTAAGATGGTTAGTTCTTTGTGATTATTAATACTTTGTGGGTATTTTTAGTTTATTGTTATTTTTCCCATTTAGGTATCAATACAAATAAATTATTATTTTGATACGTATAAACTCTTTTTAATTTTTCCATAGCAGTTGATAATGTAGATTAAAGTCCAAAAGAAGAGATGGTTTATATTAATTATTTCATCTATCATTAATTTCATTGAAATGTTACCCTCCTTATAAGTTATCATTCGTTTAATATGTCTATATTAAGAAGATATTTACAATTACCATATTGTAAACTTTTAGAAAGGTTGAGTTATCATAGACTACATTATAGGCTATTTTTCCTTTAATATGGCCTTTTTAGTAGAAAAATAACCTCATAATTTACCTATTGATAACATGTATTATTTTTCAACTATGGTTCTTTTGACTTTACTTCACCACTTCTAAAGCTTGCTGTTAATTTATATATCATTCTCAATATATAACAACAATATTTATTCTTCATCTTCCTTACCATGCACATTTTTCATCAATGTTTATTGATTTACTTTATATTAACTAGGTTATTATTTTGTTTATAAATTTTGATGCAATTCTCATAAAATTTTTTTGTTAAAGAGTAAAATCATATGTGATATTTTCTTTTTAGACTTAAATCTGAAATATCTTAACCTTGCTATGGAAAAAAGATTTTATTTAAGATGACTTGAATAACTTACATGCTAATAAAAAACTCAATAGTGAATAAAATAGTTAGAGTTTGATAAGTTGAATTATTAAAGGTCAAGTCTCTATAAAACAAAACCTACAACGATCACAACTCATACTCTTCAATATTGATTTTTTTCATTTTAGTTTATTTTATAACTTACAATATTTTTAAATTTTAATAGTCTCTTATATGAATATTTTATTAATAATAAATGCATAAAGTCATCTAAAAATCAAATAGAGCAATTAAAATGAAGCAAGTTAAATTGTTACAAAAATCTTATAGATAAGATAAATATTTATAAGATTTGTTTATGATATTGATTTTATTTTTGAAATTTATAAAATTTAATTATAGAAGACAAGTGGGTATGAGATGTTTGTCGCTTAAGAGAACTCAAAAGTTAATACAACAATTAGAATTTTTGGCTTACCATGTGTCAATATAATGGTTACAACTTACAATTTTGTACATCTCATTAACATTATATCATTACCTTCTATCATATTTTATGAGTAATGTAATATATTTTATACAACAAAGTAAATTTTTGAATAATTACACGTGCTTGAGTAGTTGATTTGACATTTTTTTAAAATTATCTACCTTGCTTTTAAAAGAGTTTTATTTATAATATTTTTTACAACAATTATAAACATCGAGAAAGCAATAAACATAAACAACATTTTGATTGAAGAACTGAAGTAATCTTTTTGTTGTAGTCACAAGTGAATATTTTTTTTGTTAAACATTATAAATATCACACATGGTTAGTCTTCTTTTTAGCAAAAAACTTTCTAAAGTTTTAAGGTCAAAAATCTTCCATATCTTAACAAAATAGATATTTTTTGCACTATTATATATTATATCATATCATATACTTAATAAAAGAGAGAAGAAGGAAGGGGGGCAGTGAAAATACAAGTCTAACCCTCCCCTTTTAATTTTAATAATTCAAAGATAAATATCATTTTTTAAAATTTACATGAAGATAAATATTACTTTTTTAAATTTATCAAAAATAAATATAAAAATTAATCTAACAAATAAAAATAATAAAATAAATTTTTGTTTAATATAAATTAGTATACAAAATAAATTTATTTATTGTAATTAGTGTATTATTTTATATTTTTATTTATCAAAAATAAATATAAAAATTAATCTAATAAATAAAAATAATAAATAAATTTTTATTTGATATAAATTAGTATACAAAATTAATTTATTAATTGTAATTAATGTATTATTTTATACTTTTGTTAAAATTTTTTAATATAAATATTACTTTTTAAAACTTATCAAAAATAAATATAAAAATGAATCTAACAAAATATAAATAATAAAATAATTTTTTATTTAATGTAAATTAGTGAATAAAATAAATTTATAAATTATAATTAGTATATTATTTTCTATTTATTATTTATTATTTTATTTTCATATTTGTTATTTCCCATGTATTATTTTATATTTTGTTCAAATTTTTTAATTTAACTAATTTCCCTCCACATTAATTAGATATTAATTATTAAATATCTTATTAAAAATCTGTCATCAAAATTTATTCAAAGTTAAAAATTATGAATTTTATTCAAATATAAATACTACTCATTTCATTTCTATTTGTTAGCTACTAAATTTTATTTGAAGTTAAAAACTACTAATTTTATTTATATTAAAATTTGATAATATAATATAATATACAAAATAATTAATTATTAATAAATAAAAAATTAGTAGTAAATATCTTTGAATAAAATTTAGTAGCTATTAAATACAAATAAAATTAGTAGTTTTTATCTTTATATATAATTTTGTAGTATAAAATTAGAGAATATAATATAAAATAATGATCTCCTAACAAATTAAAAAATTAGTAATATTTATCTTTGAATAAAAATTATTTAGTTAAAAATTAGATAAAATAATATATATAATATAAAATATAAATAATACAGTAATTATACATTAATAATACTAATTTATGTTTTCAATTTATGCATCTAATTTACATTTCCAATTTGTTTATTTTAATAGTAAAATTAAAAACATTTAAAATATGAATTAATGTACATAATAAAACTATTAATTTATAATTACTGTATTAGCTAATTAATCAAAATATATCAATTAATATATAATAAACATATTATAAATTTTATGTTATGTTATTGATAATATAATGTTTAATATATTATTTTATGAATTTTATTGATTTAATCTTATATTAGTTTGTTAATGTTGCTAGACAAAATCATATGATAGAATTATATTTTTTAAAATAGTAAATTAGTATCCTAATAAAAATGTTGTTCATTTTAAAAAAAATTATAATAAATTCAAAAACCAATTTTTAAATAATTTAAATATTTTTATGAGTTCAAAGTATAATTTCATTACCTAAAAAATATTATTTCAATTATATTTTTGTCATAATATTTTATTAGTACCATTCATATCATTTTAATTTATGATTGTAATTATATTTATTAATTACATTATATTGTATAAAGTCCATTAGAATTAACACTTTATGTTTTTAATTTTTAATGTTTTATATAACTGTTAATATATTGAATACAAAAACTAAGATTATTCAATTATCAATTCGTAATTCTAATTTTATCATAATATTAGGTGAAAGTGACTTCAACCATAACAATCATCTAAATCCATAGTTTAAGTTACAGAGATAAAAAAATGATAAGATAAAATGATGTTATCAAATTTTATCTCATTTTTTACTGATAAAATATAAAAATTAATAACATTTTTTCAGGTTAAAAAGAAAGACAAAGCTATGACTGATGAGTACAAAAAGAGAGATAATATGAAAGAGTAGAATGAAAACAAAAAAGAAACATCACAAGTTTACATGTAAATGAAACATTGAACAATGAAAATCTAAATAGAAAGTGACAAAGAATACAATGGCTATGCAAAGCTTAATTGGAAGTACAATGAATAGAAGGTAAATAAAAAATTTCCTAAAATATTAATATCAATATTATTATAATAATGATTTTTAAAGCTTACGAACTTAACTTGCAAGAAATAAAATACATGAGCCTGTATGCTCTACCTTATATAAGCTGAAATAAGTTCCAAATTGCAACTACTGTAAGGTAAAAAGATTTGAGCATGAACTACCAATATTTTACTACCAAAACAAAAAAGGTCAAACTATCTAAAGCCTATGTACCAGAAGAATTATTGTAATTATTCACTTCAGACTTAGAAGAAGCAAAGAAATTCCAAGCAAATAGTAGGTTATATAATAATTTATTTGCATTCACATCATTGAATGTCAATTTGGATAAGGAACTAACATCAAATAGAAATGAAGTTTACACATTTAAAATACAGGGAAAAATAGACCATGACTTGCCACAATTAGTACCAACAGATGGGATTCCAAGATATTTTTAATTATACTTCTATGACTCCATCAATGAGATGTAAAATAGAATGAAGACAATGAAGAATGTAACTTTATGTGAAGAAAATATAAGGGGGCTAATTAAGATTCTAGAAAAAAAATCCTTATTTTAAGGTATTTTGAAGACTTAATACTTATGAGTCTTATGATAACCTTAACATCTGGATCAAAAAAAGGAATAGAAGAATGAATCATCAATATAAAGCTCCAATAGAAGAAGACGTGGCATGTATATGGGTTAAAGGTAATAACCCAAATGGAGCATTAAAGAGAGAAATAATTGTTCAAGCTCATTTAGGACAATGATAGAGAGTCAAACACTTTTATGGATGTTATGATGCATTACAATATCCAATTCTATTTCTAAGAGGAGACAATGGATGGTACCAGGATATCAAAAATATATAAAATCCAAATGAGAATCAATAAAACACTACAAAATGAAGATATAAGTCTGCAAATGACAACAGAGACAACAATAGAGAATATCATTGCAAGAGAGGGACAAGGTCAGTGTATTATTGTTTAAAATTAAATACATAATCTAATTCATCAAAAATTCAAAATGTTCCTTATATAAAAAAATATATGTAATTAATATGAATGATTAAACACAGGTGTAAAGGCATGGAATCCATGAAATGTATCTTATTGTGAATATTATTGCTACCATTTCCAAATAAGAGAGGATGAACCATCTCTAATATTACTTTCTAGGAGACTATTACAACAATTTATAGTGGATATGTATATCAAATTAGAGACAACAAGACTTGACTTTTATAGGACACAACAATCAGTAATACGTGCTGAGCTATACTAGGGCATAGTAGACAGTGTCAAAGAAGGGGAGACAAGAGGGAAACAAGTGGAGAAAGGAACAATCTTACTAGCTAGTCATATTGGAGGACCTAGAGACATGCGAAGAAGATACTTAGATACATTGGCTTTGGTACAAGAATTTGGAAAGCCTGATCTCTTTATTATAATGATATGCAATCCTGAATAAGAAGAGATAGTAAAGAATATGCGACTAGGAATAAAATCATCAGAAGTTCTACATTTTATTGTTAGAGTTTTTAGAGCAACGTTACAAGATTTCAAAGATATTTGGTGAGGTAGCAGCACATGTGCATGTAATCAAATTTCAGAAGAGAGGTCTCCCACATGTTCATATCTTGGTCATATTGAAGTCTAGAAGCAAAGTAACTAACCTAGAACATTTTGATAAATATGTTATGACAAAGATCCTATTTGAGATTAAGTATCTAATACTGTACATGTGTGTAACACAACATATGCTCCATGGTTCATGTGGATAAAAAAATCCTAAATATCCTTGCATGATTGAAGGAAGATACAAATTGAAATATCCAAGATCATATAATAGCAAGACAATGTTAGGGCATAATGGATACCTTATATATAAAAGACATAAAAATGATTGTTAGGTAACAAAATATTTATGTTGTTAAAATTATATTATATATTTTAATAAAATGAAAATAATGACATTTTTATCATATTATAGGTGAAAAAGGGAAACAAGATATTTGATAATAAATGGGTTGTGCCTTATAATCTATATTTGCTTACAAGATATGACTGTCATATCAATGTAGAGGTAATGAATTTTTTTAGTGCAATTATATATTATATTATGGTAAAAAATTTGTATAAATGAAGTATAAAAAGTAAACGAAATAATTCACTAATCCACTAATCCTATATACTAAATTATAATAGGTTTGCTTTGGATTGACTGTAGTGAAATACTTATACAAGTATATCTATAAAAGGCATGACAGAATAATAGTCTAGGTTGGAGATTGAGAGAATCAAATAGATGAGATATAACGTTATCAAGATGCAAGATGGGTATCACCACAAGAAGCTATGTGGAAGATATATGAGTTTGACATGAATGATATTTATCTTGTTATTGTGAACTTATAACTCCATCTACCAAACAAGCACACAATGAAATTTTAGCATAACCAGAACTTACAAGACATACTTCAATGGGATTACATGAAAAAATGATGTTGATCGAATACTTTATTACATGTTCAAAAGTGAAGAAGCAAGCATACTATTGTACATGGAATTTCTAGAGCATTATGTTTGGAATGCAAAAAATTGAGAGTGGATAAAAAGAAAAACAAGAAATGTCATCGAGCATGTAAATGCAGCCAACCTAATGGAAGGATAAAGGTATTATTTATGGATACTTTTAAATAATGTCAAGGGTTCAAAGTCATTTTATGATTTACTTATAATATATGGTATCTAATGTCTGATATTTAAAAAAGCTATTATAATAAGGGGGTTGCTTGAATTAATAAGAGTACAGAAGAATGCATGAGTGAGGTAGTAATATTCAAGATGCCATCAGAGTTAAGAAAATTATTTGCAACATTATTGGTGTATTGTGAGCCCATAAATGTCAAAAAACTATGGGAAGACATTGTCCAATTGATAGCTGAAGATTATGTTAAAATGCCCGAGAACTTGACAGAAACACAAATAGTTTGCACTTTGAGTAATATCCAAAAGCACCTGATAAGCATAGGTAAAGATATGAAAAGTTATGATCTGCTTATAAAAGAAAGTCACTAACTTAGCCAAATGGAGATTAATAATAGAGAGATTGCAAAGGAGATAGTAATGCAAACTCTACAATAAGACATTAATATTGTGTTAAAGCTTAAATTGGAACAAAAATATACATATACAATGAAAATGAATAGACTAAACTTAAGATATACTAGATATTTTTTATGGATGAATTAGGAGGTACAGGGAAGACTTTCTTATATCGAGCATTATTGGCTAATTTAAGATCAAAAGGAAATATAACTCTAGTAACAACAACTTTAAGTGTAGCAGCATTAATAATGCTAAGAGGAAGGATAACACACTCTAGATTCAATATTCCACTCAATCCAACAGAAATAACATTATATGGTATATCAAAGCAGAGTGACTTAGCAATGTTATTACACAAAGCCAATATGATCATATAAGATGAAGCACTAATAACAAAGAAATATGCGGTGGAGAAATTTGATAGAACACTCAGAGATATAATGAACAATAATAATTCATTCAGTGGAAAAGTGATTATATTTGGAGGTGACTTTAGACAGGTATTACCAGTGGTCCCCAAAAGAACAAGGCAATAAATAGTTAATGCAAGTTTGATAACATCATATCTTTGGAATAAAATATAAGTGCTTAAATTGATAAATAATATGCGAGCTAAATTAAATGTAACCTTAATGATTCCTTACAAAGAGTGGGGGATGGGGAAAAGCTTACAATTCATGATGGAAACATAATCATATTATATGAAATGATGGTACAAGATGATGGAAAAGATTCATGTAAGAAGACATTGTTACAAAATGTGTTTCTTGATTTTATTGAGAACTCGATATCATCAGAATACATAACAAACTGTGAAATATTGATAATGAAGAATGAATATGTGGATAAACTAAATCAAATAATGATAGAAATGTTCCCAGGAGAGACTTAAATGTACCTTAGCTATGATTATGCAATTGATAACATCAACACCAATCATCAAGAAGAATTTATAAATAGCTTGCAACCAAACGGAATTCCACCACATAGACTATAGTTGAAAGTTAATTACCCAATAATACTTTTAAGGATTTTGGATGCATCAAATGGATTGTACAATGAACTCAAATAGAATATAGAAGATTTGAAAAGAATGTCATACATGCTGAAATAACAGTTGGGTAACATGCTAATAGACAATTGTTATTATAAAAAATACCATTGAATCCATGAAAAAATGAAAGATATCCTTTCCAATTCAAAAGGAAGCAATTTCCAGTGCGATTATGTTTTGCAATAAATATAACTAAGGTACAGGGATAAAAAATACCAAATATAGTAGTATACTTGCCAAAAGATGTTTTTTCATAGACAACTATATATTGCATTATCAAGAGAGATTTCAAGCTCAACAATAAAAGGTATTAGTCAAAAAGGATAATTTCAAAAAGAAGGAACCAACATACATAAAAAATAATGTCTACAAAGAGGTTTTACTATCAAATAGATAAATAAAACATTTACTCTCATTTTTTGTAAATGAATAGATGAAAACATTATATAAATAACATTTTAAATAAATACATAATACTCATGACATGGCATGTAAAGTGATGACATAGTATAATGACATGGCATATGCATGACATGACATGACATAATGATGTGTATCTGATGTGGCATTTAATATGACATATGACGTGGCATGTGACATGACATGACATAGTGACATAACATAATGGCATATAATATGGCAAGTGTTATGATATAGTAGCATATGACATAGGATAGTTTTTTGTGAGATGATAAGTGATATGGCATATATTATGGTAAATATAATAGCAAAATAAAACCATCCACATAAAATAAAACTTAAGTAATTATTGATGAAAGAAATAAGAGAGATAGAGGAATATATTGGAGATGTAAAAATAATACAAGCTGGGGAAATAACAAAATAGAAACCTATTCTATTATAATGGGATCTGCATTTTTACATAAATCCTAGATGTGTAGTAACATCTCCTTCACTTTGGAAAATCCTCGAGTAGCACTAGCCCTAATGCATGATTATAGAAAGTACAAAAATGGAAAGTTTCTAAAAAGAAGAAAGTTCCAAAAATGGAAAGTGTTACATCCGCGTTTGACCCCCTAGGAGTTTTAGTATTTCTGAGTATGCGTGATTGGATGTATACGTGTATGTATACATGATTGCTTGCGTATGTACAGTGTATGTATGCTTGTGTATGCATCATGATGACGTATTCTGCTGTGTGTTTGAATATATGCTAGGTATGTGCAGGATGGCATGCATGTGTGGGTTATGTAGGAGGTATTTCAGGTGGTTGGGGAGTGCGTTTGAGTGTGAGAAGAGGAGTTTGGCGAGTGGTATGGGCGTACAGAAGGTTGTACGGTCGTACCGAACAGGGGAGATGAGGGGGCTAGGGCTCCTGAAGGTCGTACGGGCGTACCAGAGGGTTGTACGGCCGTACATCAACTCGCAAGAATTCAGGTTTGTCAGGTGAGTGGTGGCCGTATGGGCGTACCAAAGGGGTGGTACAGCCATACCGTAACTCGCAGGAAGTTGGGTTTGTCAGGCTTTTAGGTTGGTACAGGCATACGGGTGGTGGTATGGCCGTACGCGACTTAAAGTGGGCTTTTTAAATAGATAAACATAAGCCTTTTCTTATGTTTCTTTTCCCTAAAACCCTTCTAAACACCCTAAACCCTAAGAAAACACCTGAGATCACGGGCTAGCGATAGAGGTTTTCCTATTTCAAGTTTATGCTAGATGCTTATTACTTGCACTAGGTCTTTGTGCCTATATGCTTTCTTTCCTTGTTCTACGGTCAGGAAGCCTAGAACTGATGCTTGGGAATTGAATTCCCTATGATTATGCTTGTTCTTGCATTTGATGCTTGTGATTGAGGTTTGTGGGTTCCGAGAAGGAACGTATTTACGGCTATGAGTTCCGGGAAGGAACGTGCCTTGTGATTTATGGATGTTTGACTTGTAGGATTGTTATATGGCTTGTTCATGCATATTGAATGATGATATAGCATGGCATAGTGAGGGGATGATATAAGGGTGGCGATATGATGATACGCGATGTGTCGCGGTACGAGAGGTACCGGTATCTATCAATTAGGGGGTAAGATGCTCCTACTGGTGCGAAAGGTGCCAGTATTAATTGATAATACAAGGGTGAGATGCTCCCCGCACGAGAAAAGAGTGCGAGATGCACCAAACTGAGGGTGAGTGCATATTATAATGTTAGACCGGGCATTCTTTATTGTGTGATGCAATATGAATGTCTGGTTGGGCAGAGATTGCCATATGACTGTTCCATGTGTGATGCCTATGATAGGCTGTATGCCGTATGCTTAGCCGTATGATGTATGTTTTGGATGTGTTTGTGTTATATGTTATGTGTACCTAGCACCACTGAGATTTATTCTCAGCGTTTGTCATTTGATGAATGTAGGTCCGAGTTCAGAGGGAGAGCACTGGGACTAGAGGTACAACAGTTGGTTCGTGTCTTAGACTTCTGGATGGACTCCTGCAGCTTTGTATATTTGTGCATAGCTCCTTTTGTATTAGGATTTGGCAGTATACTAAATGTATTGTATAAGAATTCATGTATTTATATATCCAGGGGTTTGTATTTCTTTATATCTTCATGTTTATTAGATTTTTATACGAGCATTAGAGGTTAAAATCCCTTGTAGTATAATCATTGTTTTCCTGAGGCGGGAAAGTGATGGTTATGCTACGGGATCATGTCATCACCCCTCGGGTCTTGGGTTGGGGTGTGACAGAAAGTATGCCAAATATGGAAAGTTTCACATATAAAAATAAAGCTAAATATGATAATAAAGCTAAATATGACAATAAAGCTAAATATGGCAGTAAAACTAAATATGGCATTAAAGCTAAATATGGTAGTAAAGCTAAATATGATAGTAATCAATCATATCATAATTGGAAGATTCTAAGATCCTTTTGACGATCTCACTTAGAATGGATTCAACATCCAATTAAGGTTTGTGATAGCAACAAATACAAAATCGATTAAAATAGCATTTAATTGAAAAACAAGCAAAATAACATTGATTTAATGGCATAATCAACTAATTTAGATCATGAAAATCACAATTGAGGATCCTAATATCATTAGCATCAATTAGGGTTTAGATCAAATACTCAATGGGACTTTCAATCATGTCAATCATAAGTAATTAAGTTAAAATGACATATAACTCAAGTAAATTCAATTTTAAAGCCAAAATCAAATAAAAAGTGATGATTTATGATAGATCCTGTGTATTTAAATCATTATGAGGCTATAAAAATCATTAAAAACATCAAATAAATTTAAAGTCGCATTGAAAAATAAAAAAAAAATGGATTTCAGCTAATCTAGTTAAGCATATGTGTCGCACATTATGCTAGATGTGTTGCATATTTTGAAAAATATTCTAATACATGTCATATATCATGCATATGCATCACACATTTATGTTGGATGTATTACATGTTTTACATGTAATAATATATACGATGTACATGACGTTCATTGAGTGAAAAATAGCAAAAAGCATGAATGTAAATGTCATTTTTTGTATTTTCATAAGTCATTTAGGGTATAGGCCACCTTAAATGACATTATAATGTTTAGTATAGCAACTAAAACATAAATAAAAGTATGAAATTAAAAGAAAAAGGGAGAAAAAGGACTTACCAAGGCTAGTGAATTCTTCTCCAAATCCAAAATACTTAGGGATTTTAACAAGTTAAGTTTATCACTAATCTTAATTGTTTAATTAGGTGCTATTTTAATTTTAAAAGAGCTTATATCTGAGAATTAAAATATTTTTATTATATGATTATTGGTGTATAAGGCTAATACCTAAAGGGTATTTATAGGAGCCTTGGGAGGTGTGCCAACCCTAGGTTGGCAATGTAGGATGAAGTCCCTTTCCTCTAGCTATACTAGTTAGAGGCCCACCAAGGGTGTCATCTTACACAGGTCAAACGATGGGCACACCATAAGCTTAAAAAACATGTGAGGACATAAAGGTCATGTATGAAACTTAATCTTAAGAACCTGTAACAAGCCATCCCAATAAGGAAATAAATTACAACACATACCCAAAAAAGGCAACTAAGCATGCATGTGCAAGGGATGAAAATGCAATGTCAATAGTACTAGAGATGCTTTTTCTATTTAAAATATTTTCAGTAAAGTCAACATCAAAGAAAGCAATCAAGTCAAATCAAGTACTTTTAGGATAGCACAAGCTATAAGTAGGAAGTGCCAATCAAGTATTTAAAGATGTGTTTAATAGCAAATAAGTGAGATTCTCTAGAAGAAGCTTGAAATGAAGCACACATACACACAACAAACAGGATATAGGGTCTAGAAGCAGTTAGATAAAGAAAACTATCTGTCATACCTCTATATTTCTTTTGATCAACAAATTTTCCATTTTCATCTAGAGATAGTTTTATAGTTATGCTCATTAGAGTTTTACTTGACTTAGCTTCACTCATTCCAAACTTCTTGAGCATCTTTTGAGTATGCTTTGTTGGTTGATAAAAATGCCATAGTGATATTGCTTGACTTGAAGTCTTGGGAAGTATTTCAACTCTCCCATCATGCTTATCTCAAACTCCCCCTGTATACACTTAGAAAATTCCTCACACAAATCTTCATTAGTAGCAACAAATGTAATGTCATCCATATAAATTTACATAAGAAGAAGATTATGTTTATAATTTTTGATAAAAAGAGTAGTATCAAAATTTCCCTTTTCAAAATCATGATCATTTAAAAAAGAACTTAATCTTTCATACCAAGCCCTTAGAGCTTGTTTTAAACCATACAAAGCTTTGGTGAGTTCATAAGCATGATTAAGAAAATTGAAATCATTAAAACCAAGGAGTTTTTCAACATAAACTTCTTCTTGAATAAATCTATTTAGAAAAGCACTTTTAACATCCATTTGAAAGAGTTTGAAATTCATGTATGATGCTTATGCTAGCAACATTTGGATTACTTCTAAGCAAGCTACCAAGGCAAATGTCTCATTATAATCAATCCCCTTTGAATATAACCTTTTGCAATTAGCCTAGCTTTATTTCTAGTTATGGCACTATCCTCATCCAAATTATTTCAAAAAACCTACTTGGTACCTATAACAGAAATATTACTATGTTTAAGTATTAAGGTCCATACCTTGTTTCGCTCAAATTGGTTGAGTTCCTCTTGCATAGCAAGGACCTAATTTTCATCATCTAAAGTCTCACTAATGGTCCTTGACTCTTTTTGAGATATAAATGTAACATTATTATGAATTTCTTTAAAATGACAGTGAATGAGTACCCCTTTTTTTAAAGTTTCACCAATAATTTTCTCTTTGGGATGCCCTTTGGGAAAATGTCAATCCTTTAGAAGGTCATATAAAATATGTGAGGTGGCAAGGTGAGGAGAAAGTTCATCATTTTCTCCTTTTTTGACTTTGTTATCACCATTTCTTATGATTGATCTTCATGATCCTTTCCTTATTCTATGAAAGTTCTTGTGTCATCATCAAGCAAATCCTTTCCCAAACTAAGGATATTGATCTCATCAAATACAACATGCATAAACTCTTTAACAATTAAGGACCTTTTATTAAAAATCCTATAAGACTTGCTAGTAATGGCAAAATCAAGAAAGATTCCCTCATCAGTTTTTGAGTTAAATTTCCTTAGGTTATCTTTGGTATTCAAAATATGGCACTTGCAACCAAATACTTTAAAATATGAAATTCTTAGTTTTCTACCATTCTATAGCTCATAAGGAGTTTTATTTAAAATAGGTCTTAAATAGACTTAATTTGAGACATAGCAAGTGATGTTGATCACTTTGGCCCAAAATTACAAGGGTAAGTGATATTCATTAAGCATAGTATGAGCCATGTTACAAAGAGTCCTATTTTTCCTTTCTATTACCCTATTTTTGGAAAGTTCTAGGAGAAGAGAAATTATGGTTTATACATAATTATTACAAAATAGTTTAAAACTTTCATTTTGAAATTCTCTTCCATGATCACTTCTAATAGAAGAAATATAAAATCCTTTTTCATTTTGCATGCATTTGGTCAAAGTTTAAAAAGCATCATCTTTATGAGCTAGAAATGAAACCCAAGTAAATCTAGAGTAATCATCCACAATCACAAGTGCATAGTGCATGCCACCTAGACTAGCAACCCTAGTAAGACAAAGCAAATCCATATGAAGTAATTGCAGAGGCTTAGTAGTTGTTACCTTATTTTTGGCTTTGAAAGAGGATTTTACTTATTTACCTATTTGACAAGCTTCACATACTTTATCCTTGAGAAATTTGATTTTGGGAAGTCCAATAACATGTTCACTATTCCTAAGGTCTCCAATATTCTTAAAGCTTGTGTGTCCAAGCCATATATGCCATAGCCAAGAGTCCTCACTTATTAAGACAAGAAACTTAACACTTTTATTAGAAAAGGAATCTAGATCAATCATAGACACATTTTTAATTCTTTCTCCTTAGAAATCAACTTTATCTTCAAACATCCTATATACTAAACAACCATTTAGGTCAAAGATAACTTTATAACCATTATCATAAAGTTGACTAATACTTAAAAGATTGTGTTCTAAACCTTCAACTAATAGGACTTTGTTAATAGAGAAAGAGGATTCCTTACCAACCTTACCAATGCTAATCACTTTACCTTTTGTACTGTCTCCAAAGGTGACATTTTCACCATCCTATTTCTCTAATTGAGAAAATAGGCTTACATTCCCGATCATGTATTTTGAACATCCACTATCAAGGTACCATTTATTCACATTCACCTTGGATTTCAAGCACACCTATCATATAAACATAATTATTTTGTTTTAGGTACCTAAATATATTTGGGTCCTAAGGGGTTAGTAACATAAGTGTCATGAGGGTTGTGACTCTAATAACTTTTTCTAATGAAACACCTATTACTAGTATGTCCTATTTTACCATAATAATGACACATTACATTTTTAAATCTAGAGTTATGATTAGTATTTTTCCTTTTCTTAATGTTGGTTGCATGATTATGACTCATCTTACATGTGAATGAACACTTATGTGTTTTGCCATGCTTCCCATTAAATCTAATGAAATGATTGGTTTGAACATCCTTGTTCTCTAACTTCTTTTTACTATCTTTAATGGTTGAAGAGGATGCTCTAAGAAATATGGATCCCTTAAATGAATGGGGAGAGCCTTGGTTGAAACTAATTCCCTCTCTATCACCTTTGAGCTTTTGGCATTTTAAAATAGAATCAATTTTAGCACTATTAATTTCAAATTTAGAAAGATTTTCTTTCAATAAATCCATTTCTTTTGAAATTTGATCCTTTTATTTTTTTTTAAAATTTCATTGTCCTTTTTGAAACTTATATTTTCTTTTTTAAAATCTTTAAATTTTGTTTTAAACAAAGTAAGTTCATCAACTAAGCTTTATAAATCCTTATTCTCTTTTAAAATACCAGAAAACTTACTTTTGAAAATCTTGTTTTTAATTATCAATTGCTTATACTTGTTTAAGAGGATTTCTAAAGCATCTTCATCATCATCCATGTCATCATCATAATAAGATTGATAAGAAGTACTAACCTTATCCTTGTCAAGTTCATCCGTTAATGCCATGAAGCAAAGGTTTGTTGTGCCTTCACTACTGAATTCACCTTAATGAGACTCATTATCATCGTCCCAAGTAGCCTTCGTTGCCTTCTTTTTAAATGGCTTGACTGGCTTCTTGAGCCTTGGATACTTGTTTCTCATGTGTCCTAGTTTATTGCACTCAAAGTAAGTAGTTAGATTCTTCTTGAAGGCTTCTCTCTTACTTGGATCCTTCCTTGCTTCAAATGGCTTTTTGAAGTCTTTCTTAAATCTTTTCTTCTTCAAGAGGAGATTCTTCACTCTTTTATAAAGCAAGGCCACCTTATTATCAATATCTTCTTCATTATATCACTCTACCTCTTTTTCTTCCTTGGAGGCTTTCAAGGTAATTCCTCTTCTTTTATCCTCTTTAAATCCTTTCTTGAGAGTAATCTCATAGGTGAGAAGTTTTCCAAGAAGTACATTAAATGATAAAATTGACAAATCATTTACTTCTTCTATGGAAGTGACTCTAGCTTCCCAATCTTTCTTTAGCAATACCCTTAGAATTTTTTTTATTGATATCCTCCTTGTGATATACTTTCCATAACTTCATAAACTCATTTATGATGATAATGAGTTGATTATACATTTTGGAGATGCTTTCATTTGCCTTTATAGTAAATAACTTGTATTAGTGAGTTAATAGTTGTACCTTTTTCATTTAGACTTAGTTGCTTCCCTTATGGTGTGTTTCTAAAGCATCATACACTTGCTTAGTTGTCATACAATGAGAAATACGACCATATTCCTCATGACTTATAGCATAATAGAGCATGTTCATGGTCTTCTTGTTTATATCATTGGCCTTGAACTCTTATCTAGTCCAAGTAGTTTTAGGATTCAAGGTAATGACACTTTAAATAGTAATTGTAGGAGGAGTATAATCATTCTCAATCAAGTCGGACAAGTATACTCCATCATTCTATAAAAAGACTTTCATTCTGGAACATGACTCTTTACACTTTGAGTTATCATTGATCTTTAGCTTCAGAAGGTTAATTCTAGGAACAAGTGTGTCACACCCAGCCCATACCTGGAGTAACATGCTCCCGTAGCATACACAATGACCTCCCGTATGGGAAACCGTGGTATACACTACAAGGGATACCTGTATAAGTCTAAAAAGATGTCGTATCGGGATAACAGATAGTATGGCGGTGAAATCATCATACAGAACCCATCTTAACCCTTGATAACAACATACATTCAATTGAATGAGCATGACAATGACAGACGTATATTTATTAATATACAAAGGTTCTGGTTACGATAACCGTACAAGTCACCACCAAACTACAAATACATTACTGCCTCTCTAAACTATACAAGCTACAAGATAAGGCTACAAAAAGATAGTATGCTCGGCTACTCTGGACCACCTCGAGGTTAGGATTTGTTGATGAATCTGCCCCTCTGTTGACGCTGGTAGTCACTAATCTAGGCCTTCCACAGTAGGCTCGAAACCTGCGTTCATCAATTGATAAATGTTGAGTCGAAGACTCAGTAGTGTTAGCTATCATATACACATATAATATAAACAAGCAAGTCAAATAACAAACAATACCATGCAATGCTATGTGTGCCCCCGTTTCCTCTTTCTGTCCTGTACTCTCTTTCCCTTTTTTTTTTCCTTTTCACTTATTGTGCACAACATATATATATCCATGTTGGATCCCTATGTACCGGTACTCAACTCCCGAAGGAGGTTATCTGTATTCCTGGCCTGTAGGCCCCCTTGTTATACCTATGTCTCGAGACTTAACTCCCGTAGAAGGCAATATAATATATGATTCCATTATGGAATCCTGTAACATATTATCTAACATGCCTTCCCTCATTTTCTCTCACTCTATCTAGGCATTCACGATCTCATATGTCATGAATATGATCACATGCGAGAGTACCATATAGAATCTCTAAGAAAGAATCATTTAACTTAACACATAACCAGCTCATATCACCAAATAATAGGCAAATACGGGAATTCAATCCCTAAACATCATTTCCTAAGCCTTACTTGGCTTAAAACAACAAAAGAAGCAAAGAACAACATAATACAAACTAGCACTAACTAGCATGAACCTGGTAGAATAAAGCTTCTAGTGGCTAATCACTCCTCTAAGCTTCTAGTCGTGTAAAACCAACTTCGCTATGCTTAATTCCTTGAAGAAAAATGAGCTCTAGGGGTTTAGGGACTGTAGAAAGGGTTTGGGAGGAAGAAAAGGAAAGAAAGTCAAAGAAAAGTCTAAGTTTATCCTTTTAAAAATGGTGTTTTAAGTCGCGTATGGCCGTACCAAACTCTCGTACGCCCATATCAACCTAAAAACCCTGATGCATGGATTTTCCTGCGAGTTGTCGTACGCCCGTACCAGATTTGGTACGCCCATACGACCCTAAAGTTCCTGATGCACAACTTTTCCTGTGAGCAACGGTACAACTGTACAACCTCTTGGTATGCCCGTACCGACTCCAGGACCTCAATACTTCCTAATCCTCATTCCTGGTACACCCGTACGGCTATCCGTATGTCTGTACCGCTAGCCTAAAATTAGAACATGCCTCAATTGAAGCCCCTAACTCTCCTAGAACCTGTGAAACACACTCCAAAACCAATCCTAATACATCAAACTCACTGTCCCTCATTCAACCGAGAAGTCACGCTTCCCAATAAGGTGACAGTATCACTAAAATACAATTACAGATACAAGCATACATACATACATACATATATACATACATACATGTCTACATATCATCATTGTATAACAAAACTCATACGCATACAGACCTCTACCCGTCTACTAGCGTACAAACTACTAGGGTCTCAACTACTGGTGTAACAAAGTGAGCATAAGCTCTAATACCAATTGTAATCCCAAGAGGCAACATACAATTTATAGTGGTTCAACATATAAATCACCTACATTCACTCTCTTAAGTAGTAACTTAGGGTTCCACTAAATTCTTTCAAAATTACATAGATAAATTCCTAAATCAAGAATCCAAACCCTAGTGTTTTCAAGGCTTACACTCAAACCTTTACAATATAGATCAATCTCATAAGATTTTACTCTCAATTAAAATAATAAAATTGAATCAATAACTCTCACCAATCTAATATAAAGAAATCAAAGTAGGGCACTGAAGGAGGCTTAGAGAGCAAGAGTGATTCTAGAGAGAAAGAAGTCTAATTCTTTAAAATAATCAAGTTACTTACTTAAAGAAATGAATTCCTAATATTAAATATGCTTCTCTCATAACAGGAGTCCGTTACTCTAAGCAATTAATGCAAATAGTTCCATTGAAACGCTTTTGATTAAAACATAAAAGTTTCTGTCTAAAGTCATGTATGACCATATGTCCAAGTGGTATGCCTGTACAGTTCTTAAAATAACAAATGTCAATTTGGGCAGTGGCTGTGGTATTGTTATACAAAATAATTGGTACACCCATACCAAACCTTCTATTAAAAATGTAAACTCAAGTAAAAATACTCAAATGCTCTCTTGGTACACTCGTACCAACTAGTGGTACAATCATACACACCTTGAAAATTCATAAAACATGTCAAATACTAAATGAATTGCTTATTAACATTAAAATCAATAACCATGGGTTCAACACTTACATTACTCATGCTCATCAATTGTAAGTTTAATAATTGCTTTGCATCCTGTTCTAGTATCCAACATAGTAAAAGTTTATTGATATAATTACTCATCCTTTTTAAATCCTTGCATTAAGCAATAATAATCCTTTGTCCAAATATTTTTTATTCCCATGTAATAATTTTGCTTCCCCTTTATGATGCTAAAACCTTAACTAAATCCATAATTACAACATAAGTCATAAGCCTCCTATTCATTATTGACAATTCTTCCAAGTAACATTTATGCATCTATTTCTTATTCAACATCAATAGCACATCCATCGTTTTCCATTCATGTAATACAAATAAGAATATAATTAAATTCAATAAAAAAAAAGAAAAAGTAAAAATATGTTCTACAATAATAAAAACTATAATAATAAAATTAAAATATTCAAAATTAATAAAAATATCATAATAAAATTAAAAAAATTCAAAAAGTAATTCAATTAATCACCATAAAAAATGAAAAATGAAAAAAAATCCACAATTTATTTAATCAATCAATTGCTAGAATCATGATATAAATTAAAATGATGTTCTACAATAAAAACATAAATAATAAAAAATATCATAATAAAATTACAAAATTTCAAAATGATTCAATAACTATAAAAGAAGAAAAAAATAGTGATAAGCTTTGTTTTACGTTTTATGAATTCTTCCATTGAGAAGAATAATGATAAGAACAAGAAAAATGGAAAATGACTTTTAAGAGGGAAGAGAATAATCTTCACGTGATGGTAGAGCGTAAGACTCTTAATTTTATGACCGTCGGTTTGAGCCCCATAATAAAGTTTAACATTGATATATTAAAGTTAAGGATGGTACAAAACAAATTTCCTTAAAATATTAACAAAAAACATCATATTTGAATTATATATTAGCCAAAATATATTATTTTTATATAAGTCAATAAAATTGATATAAATTGATATATTATTAAAGTTGAGGATGATAAATAAAAAATTTTCAACACTTTAATAAAAAATATAATATTTAAATCATATGTTAGTTGAAAAACATAATTTTCTAAATATTATTCATTTTATAATACAAAAATTTTTTTAATTAATGTCCTTATATAATATTATAAGAAGCTTGTTTCAATCAGTTGTTAGATTATAAGGCTTTCAAGTTTGTGCTAATTGGTTTAAGCAATATTGTAGATCTTCTAATGACTTGTTTATAAATTAAAATTTTCTTTAAAACTTTAAGAAAAAATATTTTGTGAATTATATGTTAGTCAAAATATATACCAAATAAAGTTTCTTTAAAACTTTTAGAATAAATATTATATTCAAATTATATGTTAGTTGAAATAAATATTGTCACACCCTGGTATGCACCTTAAATTCATGCATGCATATATATTTTATAATCATGCTATAATGATGTGCAAGCATGAGTTAATTATGTTAAATGTCAAAGTATATATGTGTAAGCATGTATTTCATGGTAAGGGAATACATGAAGTATATAAAATGTTTAAAGTTGTGAATGTATGTATTAAGGTAAGAATATGATTTAGGCATGTTAGATGGTAATAAAATGAAAATGGACTCAAGGGTGATTATTAGTGAATTAAATGTTCTTAAGGTACTAATGTGAATTTCTATGTATATACATACATTATTTATTTAGTTGAAAGGTGAATAATGGAAAGAGAGTATATATAGAAAAGTTGTAAGCATAAGAAAAATATATATAACATATTTATGCTATGAGAATGAAAAAAGAGTGAATCATGAATGATTGAGATGAGAAAAATATTGTGAAATGATATAGAGGTGAAGCAATTTCATATGACATGGAATTTATAGTTAAAGAAATGAAAAGAAAGTGAGAAGATGATTAAAGTGATGAAAATGTGCATAAGATGCATTATGGATGTGAATTCGACATGCTTATGTTGAATGCTTTTCATGAAGCTTAATGATGGCATTTATATGTGATATGTTATGTTTTGTCATGTTAAACATGTTATTATATGAGAAAGTATATGTTAAGATATGTAAATGGAAGTTTAAATGAAGTTAGAATTTATTATAAGTTAAGTAGTGATTAAGGATACAAATGTCATTTCATGAAAAGTAAAGGGTAATTTTAGAAATCAATTTATGTATAGTATGTATGTACATTCATGTAATGCATGACATGTAAGATGCTTATGTGAATATAATGCAAAAATGATGTAATAATAATTAATTAAAAGAAGAAGAATTTAAGTTTGATAAGCAAGCTTGTCATATGTTGACAAGTGTCAACATATGATTGGTTCCTACTTTAATTTTGTATTAAATCAAATAAATATCAATTTCAAGGGAAATATGGGTAGTTGTAGCATATTTCTTCCTTTTTTAATTCAAAAATACTCATCTTCTCCTCTTCTTTTCCCCTTTTTCATTCTTCAAGTAGAGAAAACTAAAATGTTAAGGTAAAATCATATGTAGAATTTAGTTTTTATGCTTCTTTTAAGTTCTATATGCTCTATGCATGTCTTCTTCTTTTATACTTTCTTGTTCATTTAATGAAGAAGTAAGTTGATGAAGGATTGGATATGATTGTATGTAAAGGGAAGAATTTTGATTGAATGATTGAGGATAAGGAAGTTAAGTTGTTGTTTTGGTATTATATTGTAACTAGATGAATTTTTATTATGGTATGTGAAATTTGTGTTAAACCCTAACTTTAGTATATTGTAAACAATGATATTGTTGCTATTTAAAGTGTGTATAAGATGTTGGTGGTGATAAAATATAGTAAAGATCATGAATATATGCATGGAAAGTAGAAAAATGTAAAGTTATGTTAAAATGCATACTTGCTGCCCAAATTTTGCACTTATGTAAAATGACCCTTAATTTTTGGTTTGATGCCTTAAATCATTGGATTGTGTATGGAAATGATGAATTATGATATTATAATGAAGAAAATAAAGTTTGAAGACAATTGTAATGAAATTGTAAAAGTTATACTTAAAATGGTGTCAATGGGGTATAATGTGTGTGCCTTCATGTATGGCTGCCTTAAGTGGTATTTTGGTACATGAATATTGGCAAACATGATTTGGTAATGTGAATAACATGCAAAGATATGTGTATGTACATTATGGCAAGATTTTAAGGTGATTAAATACCATAAATGAGACATGCAAACTATGTGTATATAACTTGCCGAAACCGAATGGTTAAAAGGTAGATTTAGAGGTTTATGATAATTGAATTTTGATTGCCTTAATGTTATCCAAAAATTTTATGTAATATACCATTGGAAAGATCTTTCAATCTAATTTTTAATGATACTAAGCTTACAAAATTATTAAGTCATTTTCTAGGTCAAAAAAATCACATCATATGGACTATCACATTTAAGCAGAAATTAGGCAGGAAATTGTGGTATGCAGCCTTTTATAATTTGACAACCTAAATGAATTCCAAAAATTACAAGAAATAGCTCAAATTAAAGCTTATTAAGTTTAGTTTCTAATGATATATTATTTGTTTATATTAAAGGCTGAGAGGATAGCTTAAAAATTCATTTAGTCTAAGTAAATGTAGAAATGATATTTGCATTTTCTGGTTTTCACAAGTTTAAGTTGCATACCTTAAATGTCTATGTTTTGATACTTTATTTACATGGATTAATACTTTGATTCATGCATTAGATGATTCCTTCATAGTTCATAACTTGTCCCATAAAGTCACATAAAGGCATGAACAAGGAAGGTGAAAACATGAAGATTTCATAAAAGAAAATGATCAAATGAATAGTGTAACATACCAAATGAATGAATAGTAATATGCCTTGTATGTTTAGCAACTTAATGAATGCATGTTCCAAGCTTCGAAACTTGAAGTTATTCATATCTAAACCTCCTTATTCATTTTTATATACATGTATATACACTTAGAGATATAAACTGACCTTAATATCTTATGTTTGCGTCATGATTGATTAATGTTCCTTACATGTTGAATTGATCAAGATATATGACCTACATGCTAAAATGCTTATATATGAATTAAATGTATGCATGTACTTGAATATGTAGGGTGTTAAGATATGAATAAGGTTAAAGATATATTATGTTATCAAATGGAGTTCACTAGTATTTAAGTATACTTAATGAATGTGAAAATGACTAGAATATTAAGGATGGCCGAATTACATGTATGACTTTTATATGCATTTATACTTGAATGCATGGGTGTGTAATGATATAAACAAGGGTAATTACTTATGATTTGTTCAAATATGATTTAATGATGATTAACTATTCATCATGAATAATAATTTGTTCAAGATGCTTAATTGGCCAAAAAGCATATATAATTACTACTTATGATGAATGTAATGCTACAATATAAAAATGTACAAATATGACTATCATGACTATAAATTGAAGTATAACTACATGAAATGGATATGTATGAATTCCTTATGGTGATGATTAACTATTCATCATGAATAATAATTTGTTCAAGATGCTTAATTGGCCAAAAAGCATATATAATTACTACTTATGATGAATGTAATGCTACAATATAAAAATGTGCAAATATGACTATCATGACTAGAAATTGAAGTATAACTACATGAAATGGATATGTATAATTCCTTATGGTGAGAAAATTTGTGCCAAATTGTCACGTCTTCCAGCTGCGTAACATGCTCCCGTAGCATGATTACCAATTCTCTAATCAAGAAAACTGACAATCATCCTATAAGGGATTTCATTTCTCTACCATTAGATATAGTAAACTATTTTATTATATATATATATATATATATATATATATATATATATATATATATATATATATATATATATATATATAAAAAAACACAAACCACAATATATATAAGAGTCAGAA